>RXPK01000854.1:0-74789 GCA_004143645.1 Protaetia brevitarsis | reverse complement strand
GAGCGCGTAGGTCTGCCGAAAGCCAAACACGGGAGGCGCATCGTTCGCGGCACCAAGAAGGGCCGCTTTAGCGACGCCCTCGTGGATGATGCTCACGTGACCGCCCTCACACATAAGTTCCTACATTGTGTAGTAGGTTATATGGATGTAGGTTGGCAGCAGTGTATGGACAGAATGAGTTACAGAATGGGTTACCATGTCATGTGATGTGTGATGAAGGCGATGTAAGTATTGTAATATTGATGACAATAAGTGTATTAAAGATATCAATGTATTTGAATCGAACACACATAAAATGGATAACCCGAGGTCATTCAGTAAACCAAGTAAACAAAATGGGTTCGTTACAACAACAATATATTTCATTGAGCCAATCAAGCTATAATTTCATTTTCAGTGATTAGTTTCATTAATATGATGATTAAACTCAATAAATTTCTTCGTCATTTAATAAAGTATTTTTCATTCTTTTGAACTTGTTGTTTGACAAATTTTTATGTATTATTTTATGTAAACAATGATTTTGTTCATTGTTTCAGGACCAATTTTTGGTTTAATGTACAGCACAGAGTCATACCATTTTACAGATGCTTAAATTTCGGCTTATTTTGTTAAAAGAACTCCAGATATGTTAAACTCGTGGCCCGGACATGTCAGACCCGTAAATGTTTGTCTTCTCGACTCGTTGTCTTATCAAAATACTTCAAATCCATGACTAAATATCTGCCCCAGCAATATTCCATTGATTGAATCTTGGAACAACTGTTCTAATGCTGTGCTTCAGATATCGATGTCAAAAGATAAAACTGTGAACAGTGTTTACTCTAAAATGTGCTTTAATTTCAATTTTTTCTTAATTAGTTGACCACACGATACATACTTATGAAAATGGTTACTTTTCTTACGATCTTGAATAAAATACGTTCATTTTTATTAACAGATATTATACAGCCAAACATACGGAATACATAAATATTTAAATATTATTGTTTATTATCCACAACCGTTTTGCGACAGCGACATTTTTGTCAAGTAAGGATGTATAATTACATAATGAAGAAATGGGAATAATAGTGATGATGGATAGCAAAACAGTCTTAAGCGAGCGTTTTGATGCAAATCAGCATTCGCTTATCAATCGTTGAGGGAACACAGCTATGACGCAGGATGGAAAACACGAAGAAGTGAAGTAATAATGTGGGCGTTACAAGCTCACTTGTTGTTATGCGTATTATAGAATCGGGACAAATGGTGAAATATTGTTAAGATAAAACTACCCATATATTAACTACGTTCTGCTAAGTCATAAATGAGTAATCTAATCTATTCTATCTGGAACCCACCTAATGTGGATACTGTGCTTTCTTCACCGTCTTGCAGTCACTTATCTGTGAGTCCAGCTGCTACGAGTTCAATTCGTTGACTGGTTTCGCCATTCATAACAATTTGCTCCTAATTTAACTTACAAATATGAAATAAGATAAGCCAGACGTTAAAAACAAACCAAGTGTTACCAAATTTTTTATCTTTTTTTCTTTATCAAAGAATTGCATCTATTTTTACAGAATTTATTTAAAATGCTTATTGATACCATTATTAATTGCAACATTTACATCTTACAACATTGTAGTTTTCATCCATACTAAGATTAACCAGTGTCCGTGCATATCCAATAATACAAAGTGAAAGTACCTACATTACAGATGAATCGTATGATTTAATATAGCGCCTATTGCATATATTATTAAAGATTACTTTACGCACTTGTTGTAAATGTTGGTAATGTGCCCGCAATTATTTAGCAGCTTTCACACAAAGATAAAATAATATATTTTTTTCGTGCAACAATGTCATATCTACCACAGAACATATACTGAAATGTAGGTATACAATTTATTCCCCACGAGTCTTGCTTTAATACTACTTATAATTAACAAAATGATTATTAATTAATAGTTTTTATTTTCCAGATGCAAAATATTTACGTAAGGTGGGTCTTTTTGTTTTCTAGTTAGTACTTTTAATTTACCGGCTACAATAGAGTCAATTTGTGTTGAATTTTAAATTTGAAAATCAGGAACACGCTGCGTAACGCAAGTTATTGTCCTTTTCTTCATTCTGCACTACCAAGCCATTAATATAGTTCAAGACAAAAATGGATAATGGTATCATGTGGATTAAAGGTGGGATGCATATCTGTAGCAGCTGTAAGGTTATCTGTAAATCTGCAAGCACCTAAAATACATACTTGCAGAATTGCATATAACATCACAAGCTCTACAGATCTGCATAGAATCCCACATAAATTACATTAGGATTTAAGTGGTCTGCAAACCTGTTGCACCGCGACCTTCTCAAATCTATTGTGATCTCCTTTCTCCTAGAAGACGCTCTCTAATTTTGCTCTCTTACTAAGGTCTATCAACTTTGAGAGCGGCTTCTTTGTATAGCTCACTAGGCTCTTACAGAAACTTATCTCACAGCTCACATTGCACACACATGACCTGTGTTTTACCCTCTTGCAAACTGCAAGGGCATCATTTTATTCATATTTATTTATCTAGAGACCAGTCAGCAATCACTATATTTTGGCATCTTCGTGTTTTATTTAGTAATCTTTCGTGGATTTAGCTCTGTTCTTTGGCAACTTTTGCCTGCTGTGTCCGGTATTTTTGCCACCCCTCTGGACTTATGTATCCATTCATTGATGGATTTTTTAATTGCGATTTGGTATTCCGAGAAGGGTCGCTCTATTGAATGGCCTTGACAACTGTCGCCTGGTCAGCTGTCCGCCGCCTCATTTCCTCTCACGCCGCTAGTGGCTAGTGTTACTTCTTTTTGGTCCCACCTCATTTAGGGCGCTTACACATCCAAATCAGCTGATCCCGCTTGCGGAGTAATCGTTTAGTGTGACTTGTCAGAGAAGATAGCGACCTTACCTGGTTCGGTCCATCTTTCTATCCTTTGACAATGGTGAATCGCAGCAACCTCAGCTTGGGACCCGTTGTGTCTTTGCTGACTCTTATCGAAGGAGCTTTTAGGTTTTTGCTGTATATTGCCGTCCGACCGTTAGCGTTTTAGTCCGTTTTTAGCCAAGTTTTAGTCGCTCTTACTGGAGTAGCTGTCTCCCAGTCCCCCTTACCTGGTGTTATAACCTGATATTTCCTGTCTAGGTTGAATTTTTGAACCATGGCATCACATGGCATCCCCAAAAGAGAGCTCCTTAAAGTTCATTAAGAAAACTTAATCTAGAAAAGGAGTCAAATGTTTCTGTAATAAGTATCTAATAGGAAAAGAAGTCTTCGTTTAATTAAGTGCCTTACAAAATAATTAGTTTATTGGCTTCTTGGGTTTACCATGTGAAAGATTACCGATCTCTTGCACCGTCTGTGATTAACATTTTAATTAACTAATCGAAAATTAAATTTAATTACGAATTAAATAGAATAGATTTGCACCGAGCAAATTAATTAATGATTACTAATTTAAAAGGTTTGGCAGAAATTGGTTGGTGGTTCGTAGTTTAGTTTTTAGTCAAAATTGTATTATATTGGGAACACTGTTCCATCATAATGAAATTGTGGCTATCGAATGCGCGATTTGAGCGCATTTGAAAGTTGTTGGAATTTTAATGAAGAAAATTGCTGCAAATTAGATATTGAATATAAAAAGCTGAAGCAGTTTTTTTTTCGTTTGTATTCTTTATTTGTTTGTTTGATAATCTCCCTTTTTACCTATTTATCTCTGCTTTACTTATTAGAATTATTTTGTATACCATTACCTTATATTATTACTCCTTTTTTAATAAATAAATTCAATTATATACGCAATATTTCTTTTAAAAGAATCAAAGAAAACGTTTTTTACCGTTAATTGGCGAGAAATGTGTTCCTAAAAGGGTAAATGATTAAAAAAAAATACAACTGTGATAATGCATTTAGGCGGAAATAAAATATATTTCGTTTATATAAAAGCCACTGAAAACAAATACAAAAAAATGTTCAAAAGTTAATTTCTATCAATGAATTACAAATTGGGGATTAATAATCATTAATTAGTAATAGGCGTGTCGCAGCAGTTACATCATCAACAGCGTCATAATTATCTCATGAAGTTGTCATTAAATTTTTTTATTTCATTTTTCTCTTGTTTTCCTCTTTACCCACATTATGGGCTTTATGTGCAAATTAGGTAGGCACTATCCTGCCCTAAGGGTGTCAGCTTTAAGCGACAACCATATGTCAGTATTGGAAAGCGTCTTTTTAAAATTCCAAGCACGCTTTCAATGACATCCCGTGTTCAGTATGACTTTCATCATATGTTTCCACTTGTTTTGATGACTTTACCAGTGGATGTCAATAATATATTTTTGATACATATCCACTGTCGCATATAGAAAAGAACGAACCGTTAGTTTCAAGTGTGTGGATAAAAACACCAACATATAATATTCCTCTATAATCTTCTCTCTTCTCCTCAAACCTCTGTTTTAGGCTACTATGGTTAAGAAATGTACTATCATGGGTATTCCCTGGCCATCGTACTACGATATTCATTATTTTTAAATTAGCATCACATAAAAATTGTGAATTCATAGAAAGATATCCTTTCCTATTACGAAATATCTTCGGGCTATTTCCACTGGAATCTCCAATTAATCCTCAAATACATTCATTGTTAGTTTTTTATTTGGGGATCAATTTTTGATTTACCTTAGGTTTTCTAAAAGCCTGCCAAATATACACTTCTTGCACACCGCTAACCGTTGGCCGTTGTCCTAATCTTCAAAGTGAACTCTTTAATTAGGAAGGTATTTCAGTTTACAACTACAGGTATGTGTATTATAACCAATCTAAACCAAACCATATAACATAACCTATAATCGCCTATAAACACAATTGCAAACAAAGAAACTACACTTGCATCAACTTTAATTATGAATTAATTCGTACCTTCGGTACTGATTAAACATAATCACGAATTAAGGATTTAATTATTAGTTAAGCAGTTAATTATGATTAAATTTTAATTATAACTTAATCATGAACGGTACAAAGAGACGTACCTGTCATACCGTCACCTTCATTGTTTAAGACGTATTTTTTGAAAATGAAATATATACAATACTGAATGTAATTTTGAACATAAAAATTATTAGTCAGTACCTCCAGGCAATGTATGTATCGTACAATAGGCAACAGAGCTTAAAGGCCTCATTTGTTGGAAAACCGTGTATAACGTCAATAAGACTAGATATCTTAGATATTAAATCTTGGTTTATACCTAATAAAAAAATACAATTTATCGTAAAGGAACCATTGATACATGATAAACTGTATTTTAACCGGATATTTTTACGCATTTTATTAAGCATAAATCAATATTACTCCTTTATTGAACTATTTTGTATATTATAAATGGTTATTCAATGTTTGTAGCACGGACATTCTATCGCTTATTACAGTACATATTTGCCTAAACGTTATATTTTATTTTTTTACTATTAAGCGTCTATAAAGTTGATAATTTCTGAAAAAAGTGATCTTTGAACCAATTCAAACTGAATGTACTTTTTATAGGTGGCCATGGGACGTTTTCCAATTTAATCAACAACATGGTTCACGTCATTATGTACTTCTATTACATGGTAGCAGCTATGGGTCCAAAGTACCAAAAATACATATGGTGGAAAAAGCATTTAACAACATTGCAGCTGGTGAGTACACAAATTAAACGAATTTTCTGATCGTTAGTAAGTAATAGGTTTGTTCGTTTCTTAGCACTAATAATGCAGACATCCAATTGCATGAAGCTACATACGACACGTTTTAGAAAACGAATTTAACTTTTTCGATAAATTTAGTGCTTTAAAACTTAATCAGAACGCGCACTGAATCGACTAGGCTCGATCTGCTCGGAAAAGAGCAATCGGCAGTTTTTGCTGTACGTGAAGTTGAAATGGAGGACCGCGCACTGGTTCGGATCGGATCGCATCTGAAAATGCCGAACAGTGCGCGACCCTTCATGTAGCTTCACATGTAACTAAAACTGCCGATTGCTTTTTTTCCGAGTCGAGTCGATCCAGTGCGCGTTCTGCTTTTTTTTTCTTCTAGAAACCTTCTCGATCTTCTCTCATCGGAACTGCGTGAGCATTACTTCGAGGAGAGGTGGTTGAGTTGTTCGAGCACTCCCTTCTCAATAGTCTACTTCATACTTCTTTCTTCCTTTTCTTTTGTCACTAAAATGCTTTTAGCCATTTTATTTATTTCCTGCCAGCACTCTTCATTTTCTAGCATCCTCTCAATAAGGTTCTCCTTCGTTAGTTCTCTTACTTTTTGTACAGCCCTTTTGCTCTCATTATCCCATCTTTTGCATACGAAAAAAGTGTGTTCTACAGTGTCGCTCTGTCCACAGTAGAAACATGCGTCCGTGTTGCTAATTTTAAAGCGATATAGATAAGTGCGGAAACATCTGTGCCCCGATAGAATTTGCGTAAGGAAATAGTTGACTTCTCTATGCTTTCTCAAGAACCAGGCTCTTACATCTTTTATTAATTCCATTGTCCAGGATGCTGTACCATCCCCTTCCTCCCAAATCGCCTGCCAAGCGTCTAGTAGGCGATCCCTTGCGGTGCTTCTGGTTTCTCTTTTTGTATGTATGTCCTCCCTTTCTTTAGCTAATAGATGTATTGGCGGCGTTCTAGCTATCACGAGCAGAGCTTTCGTAGACACAGTTCTATATGCACCTGTTATGCTAATCGCTGGCTTTCTTTGCACTCTGAGATATGTGTTTCTGTATACTTTTTTATCCATGACTCTTATCCATATTGGAGCGTCATATAACATCATTGACAGTGCTACCGAAGAAGTATTTTCCTACTTCTTTCACGTGGTCCGCCTATTTTTGGCATAAGTCTGCTAACAGTAGCTAATGCCCTTGTTGCTTTCTCTGCCTTTCTGTTGATGTGTTCCCTCATCTTCCAGTTTCTCCCGAGATACATACCCAAGTATTTTATAGTTTCTTGGCTCTCTATTTCGATGTTTAGCACTTTCACCTTTATGCTTTTTACTCTTCGCCCGACTACTAAAACAACTGCTTCTGTTTTATGTGGGGCCATCTGCAGTTTTTTGGAATCAATCCAGTGAAGTATTTGCTTTAGAGTGTGGTTCGCCAAGTTCTGTACTGTATCAATGTTGTCTGCCACTACAACCGCAGCGAGATCGTCTGCATATCCCACTAGTTTCACTCCCCCCGGCAGAGAGATCTTTAAAATGTCGTCATAGTAGAGGTTCCACAGAGTGGCCCCAGAACTGAGCCCTGAGGGACTCCACAGGTGATCAACATCTCTTCAGAGTCTCCGATAATCAGTCGCCTCTCCTCCAGGTAGCTGGCAACAATATTATAAATATAAGGAGCAATTTTCCTCAGTTCCGCCAATATTCCTCCCCATGGTACCGAGTTGAAGGCATTCTGGACACCTACTGTTATAAGCGCGCACATCTTCCTCTGCTTAAAGGGCCCCTCTGTCGCCTTCTCCACCATTTCTTTTACTTTTCCTAGCGCCGTTATTGTGGACTTGCCCTCTCTGAATCCATGCTGTTGCGGAGCGAGCCCGTCACTTCTTTCTAGCTCTTCCTTTAGTCTAGTGACCCGGGTGCCCTTGGTTGACTTTTTTCTCCTTCTCCAGAAGTACAAGTCTCCCTGTCTTCCACTCTTTGGGAAATATTCCACTCCATACCACGTTGTTCATGGCTGTAAGACATTTCTCCGGATGGTCCTTAACCACCGTCTTAATTATTTCAGGAGAAAATCCATCTGGTCCTGTGGCCTTCTTTCCCTTAATCTTCTTTGCGGCTGCTAGTATCTCTCCTAAGGTGAAGAGAGGTATTTGCTCCTGATTCACTATGAACTTCGCCCAATTTACCTCAGTGTGTCTTGGGAAAAGAGACTTAGCCACTTCCATTTGTTTCTCCACAGACAGAGATGTAGGTGATATTTTCTTCAGCTTCTTCGTCACAATTTGATATCTCTTTCCCCAGACGCTGAATCTAGGTCTTCAATAACCGCATCCCAAGCGCGTTCTGCTTTATGAAACTTGTTGTTTATACTATTTCTATAAATAGCGAGTGTAATGCACTTATTCTTCTTTTTAATAAACGAAAAGAAATTGCATAATATGGGTAATTATGTGGTGGTTATTCAGTGCTACATAATATGCCTCTATTGAGAAAGCATTGGAGTTTTCCTGCAAGATCTCTGGACTTGTTAGATATTAAATTATTTTCCCACATTTGAAGAATACCATTTTTAAGACTAGACATCACACAATCGAAGAGCTTTGCAATGCTATTAGAGACTTCTGTGCCGATTTAACTCTACAACTCCTCGTAAATGGTTTTGAGAACATGAAGCGTAAAGTCTGACTGTGTCTTCCAAATAATGGACAACATTTTCAGCACCACCTGTAGTACTATTATCTTTTTAATAAATATATTTCTTTTAATATTGTTTTTGCACCAATTTTGCTGACGCATAAACTGTCAAAGTAATTCTTGCTTAGTGCGTGTATATACTGTGACCAAAGATTTAGAAAAAAAAACAGGGCCTACCCTAATCAGCAACCCATTTGAAACCATGATAGTTAGTAACAGTTTTCATATGCAAACTATACTTATGATGTGAAATTCTTGAAGATGGGTTAGTAAAATATGACTTAAAAGACGTATTTATCTAAACATGCATAGTTAGCTCTTAAAGATATTTACAAGTTTGTCTAATTTTAATACTATGCATGATTTATGTATTGCGTTATACTGGATGATTTAAGCCCCATAGCGATACTTAAATCTAGTTCTGATTCTAAATTCTAGTTCTTTGTCTGACCTATGTGGATCTTAATACCGTCACTGCATCCAACTTGTAAACATCCGACCTCTCCTTATAATTCAGTTTATTATTTTATTATTATTATTTTACAGTATACTAGCATCGAAAGTTATTCATTAGAAAAGGTGTGGCACAACACATAAATGATACCGGACTTAGCATTAGAATAAAAAAGCTTGAATTAATAAAAAAATATATCTTCACAACGGGAAATAGGCACCTAGAAAACCATATACACGAGAAGAGCCTCATCGCTGTACCATTTTATACACATACGAATAAACCACTGAAATGCTGAAAACTTCTAAACTCCTCACCACAAACTGCACTAAACTGGACGTACGTTTCGATAGCAAAGCTATCATCATCAGCAGAAACACTGAACTGTGAATGATAGCTTTGCGTATGTCCAGTTTAGTGCAGTTTGTGGTGAGGGGTCTAGGGGAAGTTTTCAGCATTACCAGTACCACAGTTTGGAGTATTTTTGTCAAACCACTGAAAATATCTAGAATGCTGTATTTCTAAAAATAAGTGAGATTAGGCTTTGATAGCTACGTTTTATTGTTTTGCAAGCTGATAGGTGTTTATTGCTCTAAGGATTTCTTAATTACCATAATTTAAAGATTTTGTGTTTACCCAAAAATAAACTTAACCAAAAGAAATTTCAGGCTATGATTCTTTTACACGTCTAAATTATCATTAACGTCTGAGCAGTGTGAAGATCGGCTTATAAATGCATTTGGCAAAGAAGGGTCTTTCAAAGGCAACAATTTATGATTGGTACAAAGAATTTAAAAGGTGACTTCAGCAAACACATTTAAAACCTGAGGAGAATCGAGTACACACATTTCAGGATGCTAGTTAAGAGAAAGAGACTTAAACTAAGTGCCTTTGATATGAACATGTTCAAACTTAAAAAAAAATCAGCTATACATGAAAGTATAGATAGTAGTGATTAAACTTAAGAAAAGTAGTTATAAGTATTAATATGATATAATATGAATTTCTCTAATGTTTTAGTTTGATCGTTTAATAAAATGTAATTTCTTTTGTTTTTTCAATCTCTAAAATTTAAAAAATTTGAACCATTTTATATTAAAAATGAGAAACTCCTTAAAATTTATAAACCCTTTCTTTTAGTAAAAACAATTAAGATTCAAAAATATTCTCTCAAAATCTAACATAGTTCCTTCCTTTAAATCCAACACAAAAATAACCATAAAAGTAAGATTAATATGATGGCAGAGAGTGGTGTTTATGAAAAAAACATAACCAAAATAATTTCAAATATAAACACAAATTAGATACAGGTCACATGATTTTTAGAATGTTAAACTATTTCATAAATGCAAAAAAAGGTATAACATTAAATTTACTTGAAATTATGGAAATTGAAACGCATAAAACATATTATACTTCATTACATGATCAAATTGGAACATTCCAAAAACCCATATGCTATCATCTTAAGATTTAAAATTAAATTTTCCTAAATTTGATGGCCTCCATCTATACTTTCGTGTATGGTTGGTTGCTTCAGTGACATGCTTTTCTTTCCACTTACTAATATTTAAGTATTTTATTTGAAGATTTTCATGTCAAAAGTATTTAGTTCACGTCTTTTCCCCTCAATCAACGTCCTGAAATATGTGTTTATTTTTAAAAATTGCAGTTTAATTAAGTTCAGTTTAACCTCTCCATAAAACGTCTACACGTTTTCATATTAAAACCTCTAATTAATGTTCACATCGTTTTCATTAAAATTTTAAATAAAGATATAATTGTGCTAACCGCACAGAGGCTATTTGATATAATATATACTCAGAAAACCTTTAATAATTGTAAGAAACCGCCATCGCCAGTGCTCACATGTTGCCTTCAAAGTGATGTTTGAAATATTTTCGTATAAAAACTTGGGGTTTAAATTGAGAATTCCCATTATAACTGTGCCCAATTATCCAACGTTCTACAATTTGTCATTTGAAAATTAATAAAACATTCTAATTTGCATTTATCTACTTAAGAAACTTTCTTTATTTATTAATCGATTGTTTACAACATTGGACCATTATTGGTAAAATACATTATACTCATATACCCATTATTTCTTAATGTGCCTAAACGTTAAAAAAAATCACAAAATCTACAGGCTGTTCCACTGGAACGGAATCCCTCGGTAACAGTAAGAGATAGGAAAAATTAGGCAATTCAATCAACACCTCCACTATTATTGCATTTTTACAAATATCAGTAAATTTTTATCAAATAAGGTACAACATCCTTATATAAGAACCAAACTTCCAAGATATCTTGGATTATCTAAAAATTATGTCATATACATTGTTTGAGAAAGGTGTTTGTAATTCAATTACTAGAGGAAGTGAATCAAATTTTGAAATATCTTAGTATAAATCTGCACTTTCAAATATATTCTTATATTTCAATTTAGTATAATATAAGCGGTCGTAATTAAAGAGAAATTTGGGCATTTTTCAATTCTTTTAATAGAACATCCTGTATATGTTTAAAGCACTGAATTCCTTTAATATATGCTTTGATTTTTATTAAGCCTGTTCTATGTCTGCTTCTACTTTTTGAGTTATTATGATTTTCATTAATCTTTCATTGTTCTGGGTGTATTTATAATTTAATATTTGACTATTTCATAACTTTTTATAGTATTGACAGCAAAAAAATACAGATAGATATATACTGTACATTTGCATTAGACGCACATTTAAATATAATAAAACTGCCTAAAAATGACACATAAATTTAAAAGAAGAAAAAGAAACAATATTTAAAAATGAAAATTTGAATTGCATAAGTGTTTTAAATTAATTACGTTAATCCATAAGAATAAAATATTATATTGGGGACGAAATAGTTATATAAAATTCGAGTTGATTACAAATATGGATATATTTCATTTTCTTTTTTACAAATTGAATTAATTAAGGTAGGATTACAAAAATATAATGCCATCCTCAATTTCTCTTGTTTTCATGTTCAAATTTAACCCTTCTTTTAAAGTTAAAAATACTAAAATAATCATGGTTTACAGATTTATTTATAATTATTGCACAATTTTGAAAAAAGCCAATGTTAACATTGGCCAAACGTCAATAATAGTTTAATTTTCTACATTCAGAATTTTATTATTACAATTTCCGCAAAACCAAGATGCATTATTAAAGAAAACCCAGATAACAATTTAAGGTTAATACAAGCCTTCTTAAACGTTGTTCCGACAAGGTAAAAAGGTTGTCAGCAAGCTTGTTATGGCAAGGGTGTAAGCTTACTGCAAGGTTATGACAAGCTTGCTAGTTGACACAGGACAAGGTTTTTCCCAAGTAAGGTTACAGGTTAAGCTTGTCTGTAAAAGCATGTGATAAGGTTACCATGGCAAGGTTCCCATAACCTTGTCTGTAAAACGATATGACAAGGTTGGAATGATAATGTTGAGCCAAGCTTTAGAGAAAGCCTGTACAAACCTTGATAAAAGTTTGTAACAATCAAAACAAAATAGGAATTGGATATTAATTTCTTCTTTTTCTTGGTTTCTAGGTCATAAAAATATAGAAATGTACATTAAGGACGTTTCGTTTTAATTTCAAGAGCTTTTTCAAGATATATGTAAAAATATAAATTATAAATGGTATACATTTTTTTTATTTAATAAACAAAACATTGTTTACTATGAATTTGAATTATGATTTATCATTTATTAAACAATTTACTTATAAGTTACACATTTACAATTTATATTTTTATATGTATACTTGAAAAAGCTTTTGAAATCAAAGTGAAACGTCCTTATTAATGTACATTTCCATATTTTTGACCTAAAAACCAAGAAAATGAAGAAATTAATACCCAATTCCTATTTGTTTTGATTGTTGTAAGCTTTTATCAAGGTTTGTATAAGCTTTCTCTAAAGCTTGGCTATAGTCAAGGAAAGGAGTTGGTATATGACCTCTTCTTCATGTGACTTTGAAAATTACTAAAATATTTAAGGAAAGATATAACCAGCAAGCTGAAACCAAAATAAATTTCGTACAAATAAACTTTATGTAACTTCCAAGTGTTTCCAAAAATGTTTTTTACAAAATATTGCTAAACAAAACTCAGAGAGAATTTTAGTAAATTAGATATAATTTGCGTTCTTTTTATTATTTTCGGATGCCGTCCATCGTCTCCTAAAATATTTATTGTTTCAAAATCACATCTGTTTGCATCAAGTAAAAATTCATTCAAATAAAATTAGAATTTCAGTATTTAATAATAAAAAAAAAAACTTCTACATATTTCTATATACATATTTAGATTGCGTTTTTATATTTATATAGAAACAACACTATAATCTATTTTCCGTTGCCATCGTGTTGCCGCGATTCTCTGTAATAAAAAAAGGACAACTATTAAAAAATTAAACAATACCAGAGATGGGAAGACAAGGAAACGGCTATCAGTTTCCAAGAGTCGACAAGTCGTCGTGGATATTATGAAAAGTAACTGTTCTCTCGTTACTACAAAATACAAACTATCTTATTTTTACTATACTTAGTGGTTATTAAATAAAAAAACTCACCAAAAATAATTTTAAGCATTTCAGTCTTCTGGAAAGGGTTTTTTAAGCTTTTCCCTGTTAGAGAATGATTTGCCGCAATATTGTCCTCTAGTGGCTTTTTAGGATGTTTGATGTCAAACTCTTAACGTTCCTTCCATGGGTTGATATCAAATATCGAATCTGTAAATTTTTTTGGAATTAATTCAATAAATGAACATGGTTCGGACTTAAAAAAACAGGTAATAATTAAATAATATCAATTACTCACCAACTTTTTTTTCTCCAAGAAGAGTTTTCAACTATTTGATGGTTTACTAATGTCATAGAAGCTTCTATATTCGCTGAAAAACAATTTTATAAGTTATGAAATTGATTCTCCTCTTAATCCTTATTAGTTACCATATAATGCCTGTTGTATTGTGGCAGTCTGTTGGGCCAAACCTTAAACCGTATCCATTTTAGTTTCTAAACACTCTGCTATGAAAGAAAAATCTTTGCAGACCTTCCACATTACGCCTGGGTTTAATTTAATTTGGTGACGCTCATTACTGTAATCGGATCCTAAAAAATATTTGATAACATTAGAATGATTTCTTGAAATAAGAGATACAAATACATATATATAATATTCTTATTAATTATAACACTAAATTTATATGTGTATTTTTGAATTTATTTAAAAATTCTATTACACTGTCATTAAAACTGAAAAAAACCTCAAACATTTAATTATTCATAATTTCTGAATTATATAAAATCAAATTATACTACAAGCTATCTAGTTAGCAAATATAAACTATAACTTTTTAAACTAAGTGCATTGGCTTATGCGCTTATGGTGTAGAAAATTAGGTTAGAATTATATGCAATAGTTGGGGCAATTGGGGCAGACACAGTTCAATTCATCGGTTAGAATTATAAACTATTGATATTCTTGAAGCAACAACGCATATCTAGTAAAAGATATAAAATTAGGTAATACTTACTTTTGCATGAATGATGTTTTAAACTATTATACACTGAAACAGCTCAAACGCGTACAACACAACTGGACACAACAAATAATGGCGGTCGATGACGAAATAGCGGAATGGCGGTTAAACAAAAAAAAAATCAATACTCGATAAACGATTGACGCCGAATCACTCCGGAAATACACGAAGTCACCGTACCTTGATATAATAACTTTGTCGCAACCTTGCATTAACCCCAGCATTAACCTTTTACTGTTAAGTTTGTCTGGACAAGGTAAAGTTAAGCAAGTGGCAAGCTTATCGTAAGCTTACGTGTTATCTGGGAACTTAGGATATACTTAATAAAAATCAGAGCATTGTTAATGGATAATTCAATAATGGAAACATATACATGGTATTCTATTAATAAAAAATGAGATATCTTCAGCAAAAGTCCGAGTTTTCACTTTTAGGACAAACATTCAGAATATTAAAATTGAAGTATAAACATATTCAAAAGTATAAGTAGACCTGTGTTAAGATATTTCAAAGTTTAGTCTAAAAATACGCGTCTTTATCAAACAATGTAAATGGCGTGATTTTTAGAGAATCAAAGATACTCTAAAATTAACGAATATAGACCTTAGGTATATTATTATCTTATTTGTCCAACATTTACTGACAGTTTCAAATATGCAATAATAATGGGACTGTTGTACTTAAGAAAACAAAATTGAAGGGCTGTACTGAGGTTACGAAACATTCTATACAAATGCCGATAATTGGCGTTACAAAAAACATAATCTTACAATTTATAAAAAAAAAAAAAACTTTGTTACTATATCTGTTACTGTACAATGTATAAACACCCTGTATTTAGTGTTTGTAATTTAGATAGGTATTTCTCAGTGTGTATCGCCAGTATTAATGAAATATTTCAAGTCCTAATCTTTAGTTTGTAAAAAACTATAGAAATATAATACGTAAAAGTGGCAGCTGTTCCAAACTGTTAACCAAAAGTAACAATGGCAAATTGTAGCAAATTAAACGAGCAATTTTACACATCAGTAATTTCAAGTATAATATATTTGAAACACGCTCTATGGTTTCCTTACATGATGTTTCAGCTAAAGTAAACAAAATTAATGCGTTCTACCAGAGAGATTCGATAAAACTAAAGTAACGATTAGATTTTTATCTAATCGAAGAGAGATGGCGCCACCTTGACAAATACGGTCAAGATAAGTTACTGGATTTATTTTATTTTTTTATTATTTATTTTTATTTACTTCATTCTAAATGCTTATAATAAAGTATAAAAACTTTTAACGTTCCATCAACCATGCATAAAAAAAACAGAATGTTGATCAAAAGAACATATCTCTGATGCAATCGTCACAATCTAAGAATTCCCAACTAAATAAGAAACAGAAACTGCACATTATTTAAAAATATCTATTTTTACTATAAAGAAAGAAAGACGTACTCTAAAAATAGCACAAAATCATAAATAGGATTAATTTCATTCCATTTCATCAAGGACGGTTCACGTCCAAGCTAAAATCAGACAAAAACTAGACATTGAAATAAATAAGCTAAAAAAATAAAACAGTCCCAATTACTTTCATAAATATATATTTAACTTACATGGCAGTGTTATATAAAACGTGATTTCTAAAATTAGGTAAAAATAAACGGTCAGTACCGGCACAATACAAACATGTACTGACAGCACCCCTTTCTTTTGATAACCGATAGATGGCCGACATTATAACGCTATTTATTGATAAAGAATAAAAAATCTAAATTATTTGCAATCACTTATTTCGACAGAAAAGAGCTTTCATTCGCCATTGTTGCGATATATGACATTTATTTACACAGTTTTACATATTGATCAGTTTGCAATATTTGGTTATTAGCTACAGTTCTTAGATGGCGCCACGGATGCTAGAACCAATTTGCAGAATATACTGTGGGCGTTGAACACCTAAATTATGGAGAAAGGGCGTATTTCTATTCTAATTAGTTAGCAGATTGTGGAATGATTTTTGTTGGATAGATATATATTTCTACAGAAGAGGAAGTAAAGAATAACGTAATACTGTACAATTTTTTTTTTTTTTTTAACAAATCCAGAGATACATTGCTAGTGCAAAGTGTCGATCTATAAATACACTGTGTTTTCAAATGATCATACAATAATTGTAGGACGACGGTAAGGTACTAATCTACTAAAAATTATTCTTGAACTCAAATACACACATTTCTTCGTTTTTAAATTTAAATTCCCAAATATAAAATTGAAAATATAATGCTCATTAAGCACGAGACAGATGGGAAAAGCGTATATTAACAATTTTCAAAATATAAAAATCATTTAAATTCCCCAAATATTTAGATGTTGTTGGGGATCTACTACTCAATATTATGCAGAAACATTAAAATTACTCAATTAGACCCGTATTTATCATTTTTTTTTGCTGATGATACACATATACTTGGCTCAAAAATAAAGGCCAAGAGGGTCAAGTTCCTGTTCAAAGAATTACTACAATACAAAATATCAAAACCATCGGCGAAAAGAAAATCAAAAAAGATAATATGTATTTTTTATATTATTTACATTTTTTCACAACAAGCTTGGCGCCCAGAGAAGTTGTTCCACTGAAACTTAAAATTTACCAGCCAAATAAATAAAAAAAAAGTAAAAAATTGCGCCTCAAGTTCCTAAAGGTGATCAATCAATAAATTTAGCTTTGTAGAAAAAATTACCGCAAAATTTAGCTCTTGTTCTTGATAAAATTAGGGTCAATAGACCATCATAAAACAAAATAAAAATGACATCAATTGGTATGCAGATGGTTTCGAAATGGCACAGAGAAAATTGGAATAGAAAAATATAGCCCAAGTGCTTCAAAAGCTTAGGGAATTACTCGAATATCATTCAGGCGAAAGTGCGTGCTATTGAAGGGAGCGTTCAGTAATACAACACAACAATTTTGCAAAAATGAGCTTGAAATTCTTAAGATGCGAATCCTTTCGCGGGATAAGTAGCAGTAAAATACTGAGAAAAAAAATTAAAAAAAAAAATTTTTGGAGGAATCTTCAGAAAACGTAGCAAGATGAAGTTCTTCTCGGAACCTAGATTTGCTGAAAAGACTTACCGAACGTATTAATCAGAGTGAAAACAATATGTGTACATTAAGAGGCATCCTATCAGGTCAGACTGTAAGAATGTTTGAGTAAGCTTGGGTTACCAAAGGAATCTGAATGTGTTTTTTTGGAATTCCTAATTCTGAGTGATGTTTCGCGAGTTTTCCAATTTAAAACTGGGCTTGGAAGATTGGAATGATTTTGTATTTTCGTATTTCTGCAATGCGTGATGGAACAATGGAGTAGCTTTAAGTTCCCATGTAACCATTTTCCTCCGCCCTATCAATACCCCACCACTGTAGTATGAACTTCCGTTATCTTAAGATTTTAAATGTCTAAAAGAGAATTAATAAACAAATATTACATACAAAAAAAAAATTCTCCATAGCGTAAACGTAACAGTGGTCACCCACCTAATTTATTTTTAGAAATCATATTAATACGACATATGCAATTTTGAGCATCTCCATTTTTCTTGAGTGTTTTATGGGAATATAACTATTTGAAACTCAACTTCCACAACAAAGTTCATTTACTATCTAGCTTTACTAGCTTTTCTTTTAAGGAATATACCGAGAGATAGAAAACCTTTCTACCGTTAGGTGTAAGGTGTACCGAGAGATACAGAAGAGAATAAGATACAAGTGTAAAAATATGCAGATTCATTAGGTTTAAATATTGGAAATCCTCCCAAGAGGTCCCGCATTTAACCCCTTAGAATAAAAGGCAACAAAAATAGTTAAAAAAAATTCATTGTTTTCGTTCAATTCTCGGCCCATAAGTTAGCTATTTTACTTTGCGAATATTTTTTTTTTTTTGAAAAAAATATGCATACCACATTATCCAGAAAAGTTTGCGAAGGAATGATACTAATTTACATACGATTAGATCACTACTTTGTCAACGAGGTACCAGGAGCTACTGGAAGGTGCTTGTCAGAAGTGTTCAAATTCCGTTAATAAGTAACTTGACACCTTATGCTCTTTGCCATAAAGTAAATTTTGGCTTTCGCAATTTTTTACCATGTTAAACGAACATTAAAAGCATAGCAGCTTCTTTGTTTAAGATAATCATATATTTCTTTTTGCAGCTTCAATTCCTAATAGTATTCATCCATTCTGCCCAACTGCACTTCGTGGATTGTGGTTACCCAACCTTCATAGGCTACTTGATGATACTACACTCCTCGATATTCCTAGGATTATTCGGCCATTTCTATTACCAGACGTACACGGCAGCGAAGAACGAAAGTAGACGAAAGCAGATTAAGACGGAATAGCGACAAATCACTGTAACGTTTGTGTTTACCTATTTATTTAATTATCATCTTTTTTGTACCAAATCTCAATCTAATGCTACATAGCTCGAACTGTCATCGATATTTTACCATTAACCGGGTGCCGTGATGATTCGCTTACTGTAAGTTAGCAGGTTAATTTCCATCTGAAGCAAATGTGTTTTATTTTAATTATGTGTGTTAATGTTATAACAGTTTGCGTATTAAAGAGAATATTGAACATTATTTATGGAGAAAGTCGAGGAAATCATATCAGGCATAAATGGGACAATGAATTTCGCTTAAAATTGTATTATTGTAATGTTGTATATACATATATCCATAAATTATTAATAAAGTTCTAGCAATCAGTTTAAAATAATGGTATGTGTCAGGTGGCAAGTGGTTATAGCAAGTACGGCTCGGTATTTTCTAAGAAAAAAACTTAGAACAAAGGATACATAGATTTTATGGTCAATAAATTATAAGTACTTCATATATTTATTATTATTAAACGGAAAACTATTTTTCCTTTGTGATAAGTTTTCTTTTTGGAAGTAAATAGCGTGCCCCTAATTATCTAATCTAATCGTATCGTTAAATGGTTAAGATAAAGTTCGTTCAATATGTAATAAACTGATAAGGTGTAGTCCTTTTTTATATATAAGAGGTTAATATTAAGTTGTACAAATGTAGGATAATGTTTAATGTACTAATGACGCTCAATATATTATTGTTTTATAAAAATGAAGTAATAAAATAAATAAATATTTTTTATACAAGGATTTCCTGTTTTATTTAAAATTAGCACTACCTTTAGACATGAATGTATTGTTGATATTATTTATTTATTCCTTTCAAGTAAACCGCTTCTGTTTTTCTGTAAGTAGTCAATTAGCTGTGATAATTAATAGCGATATCCTTTACTGCAGGCATAAATTTCCACATAGTATAAAAGGATTAACTAAAAAAATCACGAATATGTTGAAGATAAGGTACGCATGTACATTATGTATGTTGTTCCAGAGGATTAGTGTGTGTAATTGAAAAATTAAAGGCGAAAATTAAAATAGGATTGAAATACGAATTTTCGCTTTTAATTTTTCATATACATTATGGTAAGCACTTCGAATTTTAAGTGTATAATAAATTGGCTTACACTACTCAACGGGCAGTTGAGTCGCTTGAACCGTATAAATCTCCAGGACCAAATGGCGTGTTTCCAAGATTGCTACAGGAGGCAATTGGAGACATCATGAGGCCTCTCTTGGAGATATTTAGAGCTAGCCATGCGTTGGGCTACATTCCCAAGGCTTGGAGAGATACTAGGGTTGTGTTCATTACGAAATCTGGAAAGGACATATACTACCATCCGAAATCATTCAGACCAATTGGTCCAACATCTTTTATGCTGAAGACTATGGAAAAAAATTATACACCTAAACATTACAGAAAGAGCACTTGCTAGATATCCTCTGCATCCTCTGCAATGGGCATACCAAAGGGGCAAATCAGGAGATGCTGCCCCGCATAGTTTGGTGGAAGGACTCGAAAAGAGCCTACATCAAAAGAAAGCTGCCCTTGCAGTACTTTTAGACATCGAAGGCGCCTTTGATAACACATCAACGCCCTCGATCAACCGATCTTTAATGGATCGGAACCTTGACCACACGATTAGCAAATGGGTTGACTGCATGCTAAGAGGCAGAGTGGTCTATGCCAATATGCTAGATAAAAATATCGCCACCACTGCTGTGGAGCTTGGTCATGGATGATCTCGTCAGATCATTAAACGACAAAGGAATATGGACGCAGGGGGTATGCTGATGACATTGTCATCGTAGCTAGAAGGAAGCTTCCTGGCGTAGTGGCGGGCATCATGTGTAATGCACTGCGAATGGTGGAGGAATGGTGCCTTTCACAAGGATTCTCAGTTAATCCACAAAAAAAAACAAAGTTTGTTGCCTTTACCAACATGAGGAAACTCAATGACCTAGGCGGCGACTGTTTGGGCAGGAGTTACAATTAGCCAAGCAAGTAAAGTATCTGGGTGTTACCCTCAATGCGAAACTGAGCTGGAAAAATCACTTAGTCAAAGCAACGACCAGAGCTACGCAACTATACTGGCGCTGCAGGAGAGTTGCTGGCAAAACCTGGGGATTAAAGCTGAGGGTGATCCATTGGCTATATACTGCCGTGATAAGACCAGCGATAACATACCGGGCAGTAGTTTGGTGGAGGAGGACAGAAGTGTCCTCCGCAGTGAAGCTGCTAACCGCTGTCCAGAGACAGGCATTGCTGGGTATCACTGGTGCAATTAACAGCACAGGGACCGCCCCTTTGGAGACCATTGTGGGCCTGCCCCGCTGGAGCTTTAGGTGAGAGCGGAGGCAATGAATGCAATCTTTAGACTGAACGCCAACAATCTGTGGCGTTCCAACTTCAGAGTGGAAGGGCACACTTATACTACGGCCACGATGCTGGACGGCCGGTTGCTGCAAATGCCCACGAACAGTATGGCACCCGAAATTATCTTCACTGAAAAGGTGAAAATCTCCATACCGAACAGAGACCAGGCACGTAGTGAGATCACTGCTAACGATAACTGGTTCAAGGACGGATCCAAACCCAGCCAGGGCAAAGGAGCCGGTATTTATGGGCCCAGTCCTAATCAGAGGATATCCATAAGCTTGGGAAACAGAACAACGGTCTTCCAGCAGAGGTATTGCCCTTGCAGCCTGTGCAGAAATGATTGCAGAGAGAGGCTACATGAGGAGAAAAATAATATAATGAAAAAACTAGTTAGACTGCAAAAAAATCCCTCCAATGCACTGGCACGAGGCTACACGGTGTCTCTGATTTGGTGCCGGGACATGAGGATATAAGGCAATGTAATAGTCGACGAACTAGCCAAGGAGGGCTCTAAGAGGCACTTCATGGGTCTAGAGCCCGTATGTGGAATTACTAAGGATTCCGCAAGAAGGGAGATCTGCACCTGGTTAGATAAAGAAAGTACAAAGAAATGGAGGTCGACTGAAGGTCAACTCTATACTAAAGCGCTGATAGGGTGTGGGGATGTTAGTTTCTCTGATAACCTACTTAGGCGCAGTTAGAAGTTAAAACTATTTCTGGGTTGGTAACTGGACACTGTCCCGTGAAAAAGCATCTATACAACACAGGCCGTGTAAGCGAACCGCGGTGTAGAAGATGCGAACTATAGCAGGAAACGAGTTTACATGTAATCTGCACATGTGAGGAACTAAAGGTACTCAAGCAGGAATATTTCGGGAGAGATCTATTGGAGCCCTTGAAGGTTCTCAAGTTTCCACTGGGCAAGATACTGGTATAAAGCCCAGGGTTTTATAGAGAACACCAAGCTACTCGAGTGGAAGTAAGAGAATTAATAGGGATGGTACAATGAGCACCTAGCTCAAGTGTCCGGACAGTAATGCCCACCCTAACTTTAATGAATGAATGAATGAAATGGCTTACGCTTTCAAGGGAAGGGCACGAATAAGGTAGAGTGTTAGTCCATCAAGAGGGCGGCTTCGAATTGCGTACTGCTTACCTGGCACTTAATCTTCTAAACACGAATTGCGCACTTTACAATATCCGACCCAAATTACCGACACTTGAATTACACACCGGATGGTTCTTGTAATTTAATAATAATTAACTTATATTTTAAAGCAAAGCAACATAAAAAAATTAAAAAATGAAACACGTACATTATAGGTAGGATTTTTATTTATACATACAAAAATGTGTACAATGTCAAAATATAACACTGTATAATTTATTCCTTATAAATATATCCTAAACATATACAGTGTGTATTACGACGAGCTTCCATTAAAAATTTATGGAGAAGCAAATAACACTCGTAACTGTAATGTCAGACAACATGCACTTGTTTATTGGCAATGAATCTATATGTATATCTATATAGCACGCCGTTCTCATACGAAGTTGCTGTACCACTCCAATGTAGGATGATTAATATATCGCGGCTGGTCACACCGAACAGTACTAAAAGCGATGTTGTGTTTGAGTGAAAGCTGCGTGTATTGTGTTGCAGTACTTTTTCTGTTACTAATACTTTTAAAAGTATTTGTCCGATTTACTTTAGGTATCTCAAAAAGCAGTACTTGCCTCGTGGGTAAAACAGTTTTAATTACTGGTGGAAATTCAGGTAGGTGTTTATACAATTTGTTGAAATCGGTTGAAATTATCGGGAATAACTACGAAGGACGTTTCAGAACAAATACACATGTAAATCTAATTTTTAAATAAGAATTTGTTTCTTCCAAATTACTACTAAGTGTTGTTTTCTTTTTGTTACATTATAGATATTAGATTTCTTCTTTCTTGAGATAGCGGCTATTATTTAACCTTACTGTATTTTTTTTTCTGACTCATAGTAATTTAAAAATTAAAATTATGTTTAGGTTTCAACAAATTTTATTGTCTTCTTCGGAGCATTTTTATCTATAATTTTGTAAACGGCGTATCTTATACTTCTGAAGATGGTCTTTGGCCGAAGAATGTAAAGTATTTATAAGACGATCCTTGATACAATATATTTGTTTGGAAAGAACTACTTATTCTTACTTTTTTCTTCCAATTTTTTACGGTAATACAATCAACTACGTTTTTGATAAGTTTTGAATTACTGTTCTCTCATTTACGCCACCTTTTTTGTTTTTAGATTTGTAATATTTCTAACCCTCCGTCCATCGGTACCCTTTCTAAAACACTTTCGATCGGGTGCGGTCTGTGAAGACTAAAATAAAATAGGCTCTTGAAGTACTAGCAAGCCTGCCACCACTAATTTCGTATAAGCGTGTTTTCTATGAACCTTTTTTCAAAAAATGCTTAATGCGAGTCAATTTCAAACAATTTTTCTTGGGTGAATTATATTTGAAGGAAAAGCTTATAATTTCACCACATGTTTTTCAAAATTTGAGAATAATACCTAAATAAATAAAAATAAAATTGCTTCACACGAATATTTATTTGTAAACATCAAAATTGTTATAAAAATATAAAAAAAAACCAAAAAATAAAATACACGAACTAAAGGAAGTCAAACTATTGCCTGCATATTTGAAAACAATTTTTACAGCATGCTATTATGTGCTCCAACACAGCCAAGATCTATAAATTTTGCAAAAAAGAAAAGAACGAGTTTTTCTTTTTTTTATTAAATTTTTATTTGTTTCTGGTAGATCATCAACTATACATTCAACATCAGCTAAAAATCTTTTTGCATTAAATTGTTTTCCACTAACGCGAACAGGGAACTGAACTTAGGACCTAAAGATAAAAAGTCAGATATTTCTTTGGGGTATATTCACATCAGACACATTCATAAATTATTTACTGTTATCAAGAAAATAATTTTTTGTATTACTTCTATAATTCATTAACCTTTGAAATTTATTAATAAGTGGTAACTTTACCTTATTAAATCTATTTTGAAAAGATTGTAACAAACTGTTTTTGAAATTAAATACGGGTAATACGGTCTAATAAAACTACTTAATCACCTCAGTATTTCCTCATATATTTTATGACTTTTTCAGGCGCAAATCTACAATATTACAAAGGGTATGAACCAATAGTAATGAAAGATGTAAAAATAATACTTACAAATAGGCCATATACAACACAATATAAAGAACATATGTCAGTTATTGACAACTAATGATTGGAAGCTGTCACTGGAAATTTCAAATTTCTACAACAGGTTGGGGAATAAAATTCTTAGTTTAGAAATTAGCATCACTTGTTATTAATTGTAGATATGGCCTTATAAGTGATGCTAATTTCTAAACTAAGAATTTTATTCCCCAACCTGTTGTAGAAATTTTAAATTTCCAGTAACAGCTTCCAATCATTAGTTGTCAATAACTGACATATGTTCTTTATATTGTGTTGTATATGGCCTATTTGTAAGTATTATTTTTACATCTTTCATTACTATTGGTTCATACCCTTTGTAATATTGTAGATTTGTGCCTGAAAAAGTCATAAAATATATGAGGAAATACTGAGGTGATTAAGTAGTTTTATTAGACCGTATTACCCATACAGCTTAATTTATTCCTTAACGAAGTCCGGTCAGTACTCTTTTTCAAATTATATCAATATATTATTGTGATTTTCCCGGCTAATGTTTTTTTTTTACGGAAATGAGAAATAAATAAATAACTTTTGTTAATAAAACAGTGCCATCATTAATAACATGTATAATTCATTAACAAGTTTATATCGGAAACATATAAAAAGTATGAGAACTCTTACTCAAGGTGAGTATACTTATTTGGAATGTTCAAAACAAATATTATCAATTATCCAGTATAATTTTAGATTCTTTAATTGAAAAAGTAACTTAAAATATCCCGCGCTATCATAAGAGAATAGAAAACCACCAACCACGTCTACCAACTTATAAAAACCCAAAATTTCAATCTCATAAGAAATCAAGGTTTCGTATATACTAGGTGGCCTCATAACTTTCCAGCCAATCAAGAGAAGGAGCGCGAACACGTCATCACGTATGCTGTGTTTAATAAGTAAAGTGGTGCATATATGTTAAAACAAATGGCGATTTGTACTCCCAGACTAAATATTTATTTTTTCACAAAAATCTTAATTTAGGAATTTTGTCAATTAATGTTATGTCAAGCAGAACGTGTCTTGAAATATAATTTCAAGTTCCTTTTATTATTACAGAATACCCCAATCCCATATTATACAGTCAAAAGACAATGTTCCACTAGCGTACTATAGATGCACCGCAGTATCTCTTATGAAAGATTACCACTACAAACGTACAACAATAGAAAATGCTGGTGGTGTCATCTATAGTGCGCCAGTGGAACATTTCTTTGACTCGAAAATGATCGCGAGGCGCCTCACCACAACGTCATCGCGTATCCCCCGCAAGTTACGAGGCCACCTAGTATATACGAATCTTGATAAGAAATAACAGTAACCTCAAATCGATATACCAGTAATGTTGTGTTTTCTTTTATGTTTGCTATATTCATTTTCATCGCGCTTCAGTAAATTCTACATTTTTTTTAATTTCAAGTTTTGTTTGTTTCCTGTGGTCCTATTGTGTTCTGTTGGCCACTTTTTAAACATGCCAGTATTACTGCAGCCAGTTCCAAGCCTGGTGAAATGCGAGGGGAAGGTGGCCGGCATTTCGCAATACGTATCCATCATGAAAAACTGAAAAATCGCGAATATCTCTAAAACCTTTGGAGATAGACACAATGACACTGGTATAAAATCGAAAGAAAATTGAATTTTACATCCATTTATGTAAAAATTGCTATACCATTCAATTTAAAAAAATCAAGTTATCCATGATTTTAGAGTTCGAAAATTACAGAGCTCTATTTAATAATTCTGTAATTTAAACCCAACAATTTTAAAATAAAAGACGTGTGCTGTTTCATGATTAAGCGAAAACTGAAAACCGCATCTTTCTAACTTTCTATTTCCGGAGATATTTCCAAAACACCGCAGACATTGCAAATGTCATTTTTTTCGAAAAACGTCATATAATTCGGAAACGGTACAACTTAGCCCCAATGTATGCCTAACGTATTGTTATTTAAATTTAACAAGGAATCCAAAAGTACAATAATATACAGACTGTTCCATTTAAAATAATAAAGTTAGTATCTACTTCCGGTACAACCGGAAGTCCTCCATTACTGAACTAACTTTAAATGTGTTACAATATAATTCGAGGCAACATTTATTTGAAACATTTTTCCAAAAAACAATAATAAATAGGCTATGGGCCGTTGCATCTTAGGCTGGACACCCGGTATATTCCTGTGTTTCATAAGAGGAAAGCTATCAACCATATTAGATGTAAATATTATTTTATGTTTGTAAGTCCAGTATAATTTGGATTAAATCGTGTTAGTAGTCATGGAAGTTGAATATGATTTATCGTCTGACAACTGTACGATAGCCTGGTATCCTTAGTATCTATTTTAATTGAATGAGGTAGTGACTCAATGTAATTCGTTGAAAGAAAATGTATCAAAATCCTTGGTTACGGGTGGTTGTTGATAAGATGTCTTAGAAAAAGCTGTCATTTTCTCATCGAATATAATGAATTAAACCGTATTGCTGTGGTATATCTGGTATCGAAGGGGATAAATTCACAAATTAAGTGATTACTATATCTGAGTACATGGTCTACATAGAATCATACATGTGTTTGCTGTTCCAAGTCTAATCATGCATCCTGAATGTAACGGAGGAGGTTTGTTTCCCTGAATTTTTGTGGTACCGGTGTTATTCTCCTGATCTGAGCCTTTTATGTGAATATACAAGCTAATCTGGATTGTCACTACAAGGAAATTCCATCTGGAGGTACTCTGGTGTCTGTGTAAACCGATAAACGAGGTATCTGGTCAAAGCATTGTTTAAATTTTTATATAAATGAATGTATATTTGATAGTATTTTGAGGTTACTGTTATTTCTTACGAGATTGAAATTTTTAGTTTTCATAAGTTGGTAGACGTGGTTGGTGGTTTTTTATTCTCTTATGATAGCGCCGGATATTTTAAAAGTTACTTTTTCAATTAAAGAATCTAAAATTATATTGGATAATTGATAATATTTGTTGTAAACATTTCAAATAAGTATACTCACCTTGAGTAAGAGTTCTCAAACTTTTTATATGTTTCCGATATAAACTTGTTAATGAATTATACATGTTATTAATGATGGCACTGTTTTATTAAAGAAAGTTATTTATTTATTTTTCTTTTCCGTAAAAAAACATTAGCCGGGAAAATCACAATAATATATTGATATAATTTGAAAAGGAGTACCGACCGGACTTCGTTAAGGAATAAAAAAAAAGCTGTATGGGTAATACGGTCCTTTGGAGATAGACACAATGACACTCGTATAAAATCGAAAGAAAATTGAATTTTACATCCATTTATATAAAAGTTGCTATACCATTCAATTTAAAAAAATAAAGTTATCCATGATTTTAGAGTTCGAAAATTACAGAGCCCTATTTAATAATTCTGTAATTTAAACACAACAATTTTAAAATAAAAGACGTGTGCTGTTTCATGATTAAGCGAAAACTGAAAACCGCATCCTTCTAACTTTCGTATTTCCGGAGATATGTCCAAACACCGCAGACATTGCAAATGTAATTTTTTTCGAAAAACGTCATGTAATTCGGAAACGGTACAACTTAGCCCCAATGTATGCCTAACGTATTGTTATTTACATTTAACAAGGAATCCAAAAGTACAATAATATACAGGGTGTTCCATTTAAAATAATAAAGTTAGTATCTACTTCCGGTACAACTGGAAGTCCGCCATTACTGAAACTAATTTTAAAATGTGTAGAATATAATTCCAGGCAACATTTATTTGAAACATTTTTCCAAAAAAACAATAATAAATCGGCTATGGACCGTTACATCTTAGGCTGGACACCCGGTATATACAAATAAAAATAAAATCTCCTAGTGATTTAGAAATTTGTAATTCGTTATTTTCGGGTTAAAATAATTTGACCTACGTAAACTTTGTTACATTGATTGCAAGGTTTTTGATACACAATGTTACATTCTATTGCTTTTGCTTTAATTTAGTGTATAATCTACTTAATGAGTTTGTTGTTTTATATCATATATCATACTTTTTAATCTTTCTAATATATCTATGTCTGGCATTGATATATAGTTTTGTATTGGTTTTGTATTATTTATATAGTGTTTTTGTTTTGGTTTTGCTGCATTGTATACGTTTTTGATTATTTTATTTGAAAAAATAAAGGGGCTAATTATTTTTTTTTAATTGATGTAATTTTGTTTAGCATTATTGCCTATAAACCTAAGTTAATTTAATTGCACAATCAACTAAAGGAATGATTGCGTCTTTTTTGACGTTTAGATTACATGAAATTATTTGGGAATTGCTTATCTTCCTTTTTACTACTTTGTAAATAACTGATCGAGTGATGGTTGATTCTATATTTTCTAATATCTAGTAATAACACAAACATTTTAATTGCAGGTTATAATTATTACAAAGCAAGATGCTTCCTAGAAATGTTACAAATTTAAAAACAGAAAATGCTGTAAACAACAGGCTAGAAATGCAAAACTTATCAAAAATATAATTAATGATCTGTTATTAATTACTAATTTTAATCATTTGCTTTTTTTTCATTAGTTAGTGTCAGCGCATTCGGTAAACAATTAAAGCTTTTATTCATATACAATAAAATAAGTTTTAAAAACCTAAGCGATTCTTGTTAGTACTATAAAGCTACTATATCTTGTGTAAAAATAAAAATAAGGAAATTGTTAAATTGCCTATAATGTAGTTGGATTTTAAGAACTATTTTAATATACTTGTGAATGTCCTAACGGTAAAATTTAATTTCATTAATTTTAAGATGAGTAGTTGTACCTATATTTTAATTTTAGATTTGGTTATTAAAAAAGCGTTAGCTGATGAGCAAGTTTTGCTGAGTGTTCAAAATCTTAGGTAGGTAACGAATGTGTTAATCCTAACAAACCTCATACGCAAACAATCTTACAGCACCTGTAAAGTGACCTGTGGCGTAGAAAACAAAAGATCCCGAAATGTTAATATTTCATGCTGTCGGTGCGGTAAAAACAATCACAATCCTTCAAAAAGTTGATTCAGCAATTACAAATGTAATAAATGTTTGAAGGTTGGTCATTTAGCTAAAGTTTGTATAAAAAAATCCTCATTCGCTGCAAGTAAATCAATAAATATACGTCGATAAAGCGGAGGCAGTTGCAAAAGTATTAATGGTGCAAGGAGATCAAAAACGTAGCCAAGTTCCTAAAATTATCCTTAATTTTAAAATTGAAATCAGGAATGTAAAGATGGAATTAGATGCGAGTTCATCTTTAATTTCGAAAAAAAAATGTCTTAAAGAACATAAACTAAATGTGCCTATTAAAAAATGCAACATAATTTTACAATTTTATGATGGAAATTGAATACCGATTCTGGGTTTTGCAACGATTAAAGTATCACATAAAAGCCAGAAGTTTATTGATGAAATTTATGTCATCAAAGCAATATTAGGTCGTAGTTGGTTGCATACATTAAAATTAAATTGCGCGGAAATTAAAAATATTAATATTAACTTTAAAGCGAAAATAAAAGAATTTGTTAATAATTATTCAGATATTTTTGAAGAAAAAATTAGTTGCTTAAAAACAGAAAAGCTGAATTGTTTATTAAATCTAATTCGAACCAGTATTTTGCAAAGCACGGGCCGTACCATACGCGATTAAGTCAAGGGTTGAAGACTTTCTGAATGGGTAACTCCAGTAGTCCCTGTCATTAAACATACTGGTTAGGTTATGTGGTGATTATCGACTTACATTTAATAAATTTATTGAGTTCGATATCTATTCTATACCCAATGTAGAGGAAATTTTATCAAAATCATCGGTGGGATGATTTTTTCCAAGTTTGGTATGCGCGACGCTTATATGCACATGTCTGTAACAGATGAGACTGTAAAATTGTTAACAATTAATCTTGATATGATTTTCTTGGTCATAATTTTTTTTACAAAGTAGTAAATGAAAGTCGTGCGTTAGTGGCTCTAACTTATCTTTAATTTCAGTTACTCATTCTTATTTCTCTTCTTGCCCAATTTAGGTCTTTTTCAAAGATTAAAACTACAATTCTTACAATATTTAAAAATAATATATTACAATGCAAAACTCTCTACTACTCTACTAACAATTAATACGACTAAGGGACTGTATAGGATGAATCGTTTAATGTATGGAATTGCTAATGCTCCAGCTCTTTGGCAGAAGCATATGCAATCAATTTTCAGTGATGGTCTGGGATTGCAAGTATTCTACAATGATATTAAAATAGCATCTTCGAGTTTGGAAGAGCTTGCAAAGGCTCTTTCAAACTTTGACGTTTTACCTAAATATGTCGAAGAAGTGTATAATTAATGGGATCTTTATTTGAAATTTTCGGATAAATTAATGAAAGAGGATTTTTGTTTTTTAAGAAGGATATTATCAATAACGTTAGGTGAGTAACCATTGTTAACAGCTATTGTATAAATTCTACTAAATCCTAAATCAAAATTAGTTCTGTTCATGTGTGTATTTACGGGTCTGTATCATACTTTGTTATGCCGCTAATTTGTGATGAACGAGGTGGTGAGAGAAGACAAGAATCGTAATACCAATATTCGTTAGTTTATGGAAAATGGAAAACTCGTGTTTGTTATTGCGAGATATAGTTAAATCTAAGAAATCGATTGAATTCTTATCTTCCAATTCTATTGTAAATTTAATATTAGGGTGAACAGTGTTGTTGTGGTTAAGAAAGAGTTTAAGTTGTCTATCAGTACCGTTAAAGAAAACAAATACAGTGACCGACAAAAATATTGCAATCATTTAGAAGAAAAAAAAATAGTATTAAAATATACTAAAACTTTTTTTGGGGGTTGCACATGTCTACGAACGTGACTACTAGTGCAGCGATAAATTTAAAAATAATAATAATAAAAATTATTATTAGTATTTGTTACACATTTAATTAAAAAATAAGAGAATTAGAGAAATTAACGTTAGTAACCATCCCATACAGCACCTTTCATTGCAATTACATATTAAATGTATTTAATATGTAATTGCAATACATTTACATTACATTTTATTACATATGAAATATAACATATTAAATATGTAATTAATGCAATGTGTTTGATGTATCCAAGTAAAACAACATATATAATACATAGCAAGTATATTGTGCATATTATATAAATATATTAAAGATCAAACATGTAGTTAATACATATTGGACAAAATGTAATAATCCGCCATCATTCGTTGGCGCTTGGTGCATCTAGCGTAGCATCAGAATCATTAATCTAAAAAAAATTGATAGTTGTAATCGTCGGTGATCGGATATTATATATGTGAAAAATAATTTAGTAAGTCAAAGGTAAGTTTTGGATTTGTAATGATTAGAATTTCCATACGATTATAACTATACAATATTAATGCGTATTTGATTACGATTGTGTTATTTTTTTAGGTTAATTTTTCATATTCACATATTTACAAATTTCATTTTATATTAATAATTTACATATTTCAAAGTATTGTAGAGAGACTTTTCGAAATTGAAAGGTGGGACAAATCTACAGGATGTGATAAAAACATTTTCAAAGCATTGATGAAGGTTGACATTTAGGAAAAAAAAACATTTCGAAATTTGAAAATCGTTAATTTAATTATAGGTAAAACTTCGAGAATACGTCGTTATAGTTTTTTGAAATTAACAATTGTTATGATAATAATGTTCATAGTATTCTATGTACGATATTATAAATTGCTATACTTTTCTATATTTGTAACTGTTGTTCGATTGCACGATAGAAATTCAACCGAAGAAGATTACAAAACTCATGATTAAGTGGATTATTCAAGTTCCTACACGTGTTCGCAGAATTGCGTGAGTAAATTATTATATTTATTTTTATAAATATTAATATTATAAAAGTCGAATTATGAAGTGCTTTTTTAAATGTAATTTTTCCAGAATAGTTTTAGTATTATAAAATTCATTGTATTGTTTTTTATCCAAATAATATTTAAACAAATATTAAAAGATTTGAAAGATTCCTTGTGATAATATGTTTATAGAAACACCTTTCTTTTTTGCCTTTTATATTTCTATAATTAATAATATTACTTATTAAACATCAGATTTCTTGATTGTTTCAGAGACAAAGAGAAAAACCAAACTAATCATACTGTTTAACATCAAGAGTGATGAGGTGATATTAAAATACTACTATAAAAATATGAAAAATAAATAAGTTAATAAGAAAATAATAAGTTTATATCTCATTTAGTTTTAGAAATATTTTTTCTTTCCAGCAACCAGCATAGACAGTGTTACACGGAGAATCATACTATCTTTGTTTTTATTGGTGTTGAAAAAAGTTACTCTGTGTGATACTATGTTTGTATCGTCCGCTGGAAAACGCTTGACATGTGTTTGAATAAATAATCTATATACAGAGTGTTCCATATTAATTTTTCCACGTATTTACTCGGAAACTAATGGACACCAAAAGTTGCAATAAAATCCATTGGAACTGGGACGATATTGTACGTAAAGTTCCAGGTATATTGAAATGTCGGAGCATTTAAAAGTAGTTGTACCTACACATTGACCTACTAACCTCAAATTAAATAAAAACTATTATGGAGTATATTTTATAAAGTAACTAAAGCATCATAAATATATCCATTCATTTTATTCACCTGTATTCAACATCAGTATACAATGGAATTTGCTTCTCCTACAATAATTACTATTAACATGGTAAATCATGTCCAGAGAGGCGAAATATTAAACAAAAAGCAACTGCTAACGTATTAAAAAACTCAATATATTTCCCACAAGATAACACTGACTGTAATAAGCACATTATCTATTTAATTGGCCAAGTAATTAATATTACTTTATTTAAAAAAAAATTATCAGGGGAATTGCTAAAAACAAATTTAAGTGTTTTAAATTAAATATTCTAGTCAATAAGTAAAAAGTGTTATATTTCTGATATTTTTCTTTAGATCTAATCTCAAACGATTTCCAATCTTTAAAACAAACATTCTGCTTATTTTGGGCACTACGCGGCCACCTGCACAAAACCGCACTATATCGCTTAAATTCTATTGGCTGGAATATGTATGTAGGTAGAGAAGGGTGATACTAATGGAATAAATAAGGCAAATATTAATTTGCAACCAAATATACATGGGGCAAAAATACTCAAAAAATGAGTTATCAATTTATCAATGTTTATATTACGCCCCACTGCTATCTCTTGATGTATAACCAGAAATGTTTAATAATGTGGTAGTTATATTTCATTCCACCTGATGAAGCCACTGTGTGGTGAAACGACGACCGTAGTAGAACTATTAAATATTCGATACTTAACGTTTTTAGTTATTTTACTCATCGAAATGAAGTTTCAACATTAACTCTCGCAATTTATTAAAAAAAAAAATGAAAGAAGCTGCAATTTTCAGCAAGAATTACTGTGGAGCTAGCAAACTAGCTTAAGAGACTGCCCTCTCTACAAGCCATTCAAACAAATGGCTTTATGAAACATTTATCTAATGTCAAATATAGCTATTTACAATAAATTTTTGAATTATGGTAAAGTAATTGGAAGTGGCCAACATAACATTTATTTGACTACTCATAAATAGAATAGAAACTGAAAATTGCATGGTTTTAAGTTAAAGGACTCTAAAATACTTACATCTAATTATTTTCGTCAATTAATTCACCAGGGGAATTACCCACTTTTTGTATAAACTTTCACTAACGAGTGTTCACTTCTAATTCGTCAGTACGTCACACGCGGCTATTACATACACATTTTTGGTAGGCACTATGGAGTTGTAGCACATTTAAACGTCTTTCTTCGATCGTGTTAGTCGCCTTAAAAGATGCCTCGTGTAATTTAACCTAATACTGCAACGAAATATTGTTCTCACCGCAGTCTAACGTATTTCCTATTTCTAGGTATCTAGTACGTAGATGTGACTTTCTCCACGAGCAAAACTTGCATTTAAACCATCCGCAACGCTAAGAAATAAAACAGGAAGCTGTAACGATTATTTCTAATTTACCATATCATATTTCCAGGTTTAGGTTTCCAAACGGCATTAGCATTGGCTGGTAGGGGAGCACGCGTAATAATCGCCGATAAAAATGATGCTAACGAATCAGTAAAGCGGATTGCGGATACAAGCGGCAATAGAAATGTAGTTTATAAGTACGTAGATCTCAGTTCCCTAACATCTGTAAGAAAGTTCGCTCGCGAAGTCAATGAAGAGGAAGAGCGTTTAGATATATTAATCAATAATGCAGGCTGCGGATCTGGTGATGGATACACGGAAGATGGTTTGCAATTAGGAATGCAGGTCAATCACTTCGGGCCTTTTCTACTGACACATTTACTCGTAGGTTCGTATATTTTATCGGCTGATGTTCTAAATTCAAGTCAGTAAAATTACGTAACATTCATACTCCCAAGCAACACAAGATGGTATAATAAACGTATATTTTTATGTAGATTTATATGCAAATAAACGATAGTTGATAAACGTCTATATTTTAGTAAATAACAGCCGCTTAAACGTTCGATTCTTGATTATCAAATATGTATATTCAACGTAGCTGATATACGTTCATTCAACCTAACTGATGCATTCTTTTTTAACATATACGGTATACGTTTATTCAACATATATGTTACATGTTTGTTCAACGTTTTTAATATTTATGTGTTAAACATTTATTAAGTACTATACAGTTGCACATTCATGTTTATTCATTTTGGCAGGAATAAATTAGGTAATGAAAACTATCATTAGTAATAAGAAATTGGAAAACTATGGTAATATTAAGTTTCAAAATATATATATAGTTTGTAAACTTTGTATTTACTTTATCTTGGCTTCATAACGGCTCTTCACCAATTTTAACCAGTCTTTAATCGAATCCTGAATATTCCGATTAGTGGAATCAGACCTTTCCCCATTTTTACAGAACGCCGTCATTACAGCTTCTAAAATTTAATAGTGTTAATAAGAAACTTTACGGAAAATACAAACCGATAGTTTAGCTTGTATCACTTTCGATATTCATTCGTTCATTCATTAAGTTAGGGTGGGCACCTATAATCCAGGTAGGTGCTTATAGTACCGCCCCTATTAAATCTCTTTCTTCCACTCGAGCAGGTTGGTGTTCTCTATAAAGCCTAGTATCTTGCCCAGTGGAAATTTAAGAACCCTCGAGGACTCCAATAGATTTTTCCCGAAATATGTCTGCCTAAGTACTTTCAATTCCTCACATGTGCAGGTTATATGTAAACTCGTTTCGTCCTGTAGTTCGCATCTTGTGCACCACGGTTCGCTTACTCGACCTGTGTTGTATAGATGCCTTTTCAGGAGACAATGTCCAGCTACCAGCCCACTAATGGTTTTAACTTCTTTCTTTCTGCGTCTGACTAGGCTATCAGAGAATCTAGCATCCCCACCCCCTATTAGCGCTTTAGTATGGAGTTGACCTTCAGTCAACCTCCATCTCTTCGTACTTTCTCTATCTATCCAGATCCAGATCTCCCTTCTTGCAGAGTCTTTAGTGATCCCACATACGGGCTCTAGAGTGTTTTTTAGAGTCCTCCTTGGCTAGTTCGTTGGCTATTATATTGTCCTCTATATCCTCATGTCCTGGCACCCAAATCCTAGACACCACGTATTCTCGTGCCAGTGTATTGAGGAATTGCTTGCAATCTCTGACTAGTTTTGACCTAGTTGCAGGGTTCGAGACTGGCTTGATACCAGCCTGGCTGTCAGGCATTATATTTATTTTTCTCCTCACGTAGCCTCCCTTTGCAATCATTTCTGCACACGCTGCAAGGGCGAATACCTCTACTTGGAAGATATTGTATGCTTCCCAAGGCATATGGATAACCTTTGATTAGAACTGGGCCCACAAATACCGGCTCCTGTGCCCTGGCTGAACTTGAATCCATCCGTGAACCAGTTATCAAGAGCAGTGATCTCACTACGTGCTTGGTCTCTGTTCGGTTTTGAAATTTTCAGCTTTTCATTGAAAATAATTTCGGATGCAATACTGTCCGTTGGCATTTGCAGCAACGGCCTGTAAAGAATCGTACCCGTAGTATCAGCATGCCCTCCGACCCTAAAGTTGGGATGCCACAAGTCGTTGGGCTTTAATCTAATCATCGCATTCATAGCATCGGCTTTCACATAAAGCTCCAGCGGGGAAGGCTGTTGATTGCACCAGTGATTCGCAGCAATGCCTGTCTCTGGACGGCGGTTGGCAGCATCACTGCAGAGGACATTTCTGTCCTTCTCCACCAGACTACTGCCCCGTATGTTATGGCTGGCCTTATCACGGCAGTGAATAGCCAATGGATCACCCTCAGCTTCAATCCCCAGGTTTTACAAGCAGCGCCAAAATAGTTGCGCAGCCCTGGTCATTGTTTTAACTAAGTGATTTCTCCAGTTCAGTTTCGCACCGAAGGTAACACTCAGATACTTTACTTCATTGGTTAATTGTAACTCCTGCCCAAACACTCTAATGCCACCTAGGTCATTAAGTTTCCTCATGTTGGTGAAAGCAACCAACTTGGTTTTTTGTGGATTAACTAAGAGTCCTTGTGAAATACACCATTCCTTCACCATTCGCAGTGCATTGCGCATGATGCCTGCCACTACGAGACAGGGAACTTCCTTTTATGACAATATCATCAGCGTATCCTTGCGTCCGTATTCCCTTGTCGTTTAATGACCTGATGAGAGCATCCACAACCAAGTTCCATAGCAGTGGTGACAGTACCCTCCATTGAGGGCACCCTTTAGTTGGTCTCATAGCGATACTTTTATCTAGCATCTGAGCATAAATCACTCTGCTTTTTAGCATGCAGTCGACCCATCTGCTGGTCGTGTTGCTAATGTTCGTGGTCCATTAAGGATCGGTTGATCGAGGGCGTTGATGTGTTATCAAAGGCGCCCTCTAGGTCTAAAAATACTGCAAGGGTAACTTCCTTTTGATATAAGGTCGAGTTCGGCTGGATTTTGTAATATTTGCCCGCGGCCTGCAATAGAGCTCTTTCCTTGGTTTGAGGTAGGTTTTCCTTTCTAGGGAGGAAAAGTGTAAGTTTCCTACTACTATAAGTTTGCCGCCAGTTGTTTCAGTTTTCTGTGGCATTCCAGTACCACGTCAAAATCAAATCTGACAGCCCCCAAAGCTTTGAGGGCAACCTGGCTGCCGAAGATGATTTCTATCCTTCCATTCTTGCGCAGGCAGTTTAAGATGCCCTCAGCACAAGTCTGAATGGTAATAATTGCGGCTTGGAGAATGGTGAGCGAGGCCCCTGGGCTGAAAACTTTACCGTCCCGTTCTCCGTCTCTTCAGATTGCAATGCCCGTGCCATTACGCGCTTTCGAGGGCATCGACAAACCAACGGGATAGACTCCGATTTGGTTTGCGGATGTACGTCATTCCAGTTCCCTGCTGGAGATATCAACACTGTGTTCCCTAGAGAAGCTGCAAACGGGCGAGATCTTATCCGCCTTTATGGACAGTGGTACCTTCTTACGGGGTAAAACTTCAAATTTTTATTAGTTTCGTGTTATGCATTTAAATGACGATCATCAATCTCCCCTGAAGAGTAACCCACCTCCAGCGTCTTGTTCTGCCACTCCATTAGAGATAAAAGGATACAGAAGCTCAGGTTCACACTCTAATTGAGATGTAGGTTCATTATCACTATCAACAAAAAAACAATAATTTACTCTTAGTTAGTTACTCTAACCAAAAGTAATTAAATATAAGATTCATATTTTAAATATTTGTTTATACATCCAAACTAGGCTAGTTGCTACAACACTAATTCAAACCATTAAAGGGCATGAAATATCCATTTCTAAATACGTAGGTACTACCCAACTAGCTACCTAAATATCGTTCCGTAATCTATTTGATTCTTTACCAGCATTAAACAATTCGCACCATTTAATCGACCAGTTGCCTGTAATATCTCTTTCGCGTCACGATCAATTTATTCCCTTAGCTAATGCCCTAACTGTTGTACGGGACCGCCACTCATCTGTGAATATATATTCAAACAAAATATGCCCCGCTGTATATACCCATTCTATTCACAATGCGAATCATTAACCCTCCCAAATCTACATAAACATGTTTAAAGTTACCGTAAACCGTTATTAATTCTACCTCATGACAGGACAAGAGAGGAAAGTTGCTACCGATGAACGTTTAGGAACATTCCGGAAACAAGCAACAGCAGCAAAAATCGTCTTACTGTTACCACAGAATATCGTAACAACCAGAATGCTAACTCTTTGTCGGCTCTTTTGATCTGAGTGGGCAAAATTTCGTGACCTTGATGTCACTGTTCGGGCGAGAAGTCAGGATGGGCTTTGATAGAATTTGGTGCCTGACAGGACCTAACTGAAGTGAATTTCGAGAGTATGATACATATCTATGTTAAAATGAATGTATATGGCTTATTTTTACGATTATTTTACTCTCTTTCCATTAGTTTCATATTTTATCCTCTTGCACTTGATAACACTATTTAAATTAACATACGAGTATAAACTTGAAGTCAGCGACGTGTACCTCTTTCAAAGAGCGAACATAGCCGGAACCACAAGCTCTCGCCCGATTTAATGGCGGATCAAGCTGCGCGTTAAGAATGCGCAAATCATTCCCGCCAGGCCAAGATGATATTCTGGTTGTTAGATATTCTGTGCTGTTACTTTTATACTTACACAGCAAACAACACAAATGGCGGTAATAGTAATTTTTATAAATGTTGATTTGTTTTAAATAAATACGCAATATCAGAAAAAAGGATGGGATAAACTCGGGCTACACAGAAAGATATCGAAATTGACGAATGACAGCAACAGTGAAGCCTGCCGACGTTATCATTACCCATGGCCCTAAATAATTTATGATGGACACACAAGCAACTATAAAATGAAAATACATATAAATATTTCTTTTAAAACTTGAACTGACCAAGAATTAAATTCACAGCAATTATTGATATTGTACACATCTTGTAAAGCATTAAAAATCTACTTTTCCTTATTCGATAAGTTCAACCATAAAGAATTTCTTTTGTATTTCATCAATGCAACTTGCATTTTCCAGAAATATTAATCGGAGTCGTGAGCGTTTTTGCAACTTTAATGTTATACATATAGTTCATTTGCAAAGAAATGATTGATTATAAATGATTTTTCTAATGTCTTTTGCTTAAGTGGACACACCTAGGCGAGGGTCTTTTAGCTAACGACTTCAAATATTAATAACTAATCTTCATCCTTAAATTTTCAGATCTATTGAAGAAATCAGCACCAAGCAGAATAATATTTGTAAGTTCCATTTTGGCATTCACAAATAATTTGACGGTAGAGAATTTAAATAAGAAACCTACAAATTTACCCACTATCTTCTCTGATGTGGTGCTGTATGGGAACTCTAAGTTAATGAGTATCATAACAGCGAACATGTTTAGCGAAAAATTGCATTCAAATGGTATAACCACATGCTCTGTACATCCGGGTGCTGTAAACACAGAGATCTATAGGAATTTTGAAGGACACGATGCTTTGCCACTACTGAAATTTATCATCTACAAATTTATATTGCCACTTTTTGGAAAGGTATGCATGAATTTGCTGTTGGAAGAAATGTTTAAGTCGTATTCTTTAAGCAGTCGTCCTGGGAAGGCGCACAAACGCAAATAGAAGGCGCTATCTCTAAGGAACTAGGAAATGTGACTGGAAAATATTTGGTTGACTGCCGGGTTTTCCCGCAACCTTGGAAGGCATCCAATAAGGAATTGTGTAAAAAGTTGTGGAAGAGGAGTGAAGAACTGGTTAAACTCAAAGAATCGGAGAAACTAATATAGAAGTTTATCTTTTTTGATATTTCTTAATAAATTTTTGAGTTTGATTTGTATTATACACTTAGAAAAATACATGCACTGATTTGACGAAAAAATAGTAAACTCAACAACAGTTTGCATTTAAATATGGCGAAGAAGGCTTTTTGTTTGAACAAATATAAAGATTAATGATGTTATGTTACTTTTGTACTTGTTATCGGTTCGAGTATTATCAACTATTCCCGCCCCTGTTGTTGTAAATATATGTATGCATCAGGCGCGGCTAGTGCGTTCTCTCCGCTAGCGTTGAAGAGATGAGGAGTGACCACGAGAGTGGATGGTTGTTTTAAGAAATATCCCAGTTCCACAAAATGTTTACCTGCAAAAGTATCGATATATGACCTGTATAGTATATAAATCCACATCTATCTGAATGACCTTCGAGATTTTCCTACGAAATATCCTGAGAAGAATCCAAAGTACCATTTGATTATTTTGACCGTTTTGTCGAAGCCTCGCATACGTTCAATTTGGATCCAGAGAGTCCTTGCGATCACACTCGCAATTTGAGCTATCCACATATGTAGTCCAGGTATATCTTTGACGATATCCCACCTCAAAAAAAAAAGAAAATAATTATTTAGTTTTAACCTTTCAGCGGGCGCGCCCTTTAATTTACCCACAGCGGATGCTTGTCGTAAATCTTGCGTCATTCAGAAATATTCAGGTTAATGGATTTCTTCGTTGCTTTAATGTTGAGAAATTGGGAGATAAGAAAATTATGAAAACAGTAGATGACAGTTAGATATCCAAAAAGAAAGAAAAAAGCATATATCTTATAGAATAAAACAATCGATTTCTCGAAAAATGATATCAATTCAATATATTTCATCGACTTATTCGTCAAGATTAGTATCCCCATCATTGTAGCTGTTGCAGACCACTTCAACCGTGAACTGATTTTTGCACATAAATGATTGGCAACGGGAGCACTTCATTGATGCAGAAAAATCTTTCCAAAAATCATTTTGGAAGACATCCTTCTATCCTTCTCAATTCAACAGCCTGGCCGTAACTTAGTTTGAGAAAAGCACTCACATCTGAGTAATGTCTAAATATACCGAAAAATAAGATGCTCCTTCATCAAGCTAAATGACAAATTTCTCTAGGAAAGTTCCTCGATGCTTAGAAGCCTTTATTAGGCAGACAGATTTGAATGAAATATGGTATTTATACCGCCAATATTCATCAAACTATAGAAAAAGAAGCATGGCCATCTCTTTGTTATTCTAGGCCTTTGATGAACGGAAAAATATGTTGTTTTAGCGCACACTAGATCCAATATAAAATACTATTTGCTGCAACAATTTTTCTATTTTTTTTATAATTTTTTATGTTGCGGCAACATTCAAATTTCAATACGTTTTAGGTTAACACTACAACCGATTTTTTTTTTGTGAAATAACTAAATATGTATTTGTTTCAACCAAAATGAAGCACAAAGCAGGAAACGTTTTGTTAAACCAATGCATGGCATTTTGTGAGTGTGTTTATTTAAATATGAATTATATAAATTTATATAATACAATATTCCCGTTTGTTGGATGAAATACGCTAGATACCATAAATTTCTAAGTAAAAAGGTGTGAGGTTGGCGGTGGTTCATAAATGTCATTACATGTTGACAGTATGTATGTATTTGTAAATAATTTACCAATTAATTAGTTCGTGTGTCCATAGATACGTGAACCCACTTTTGAAAAAGGTAAAAAAATGATGAAGTTTATCATTTATGTGGAGTAAAGGCTAATTTCTAACATGTTTTGATTGTTTGAAAAATTTAACTTTTTCCGTTCATAGTATGCCAAAGTGTTACTAATTAAATTATCAGCTTCTGATGAATCCTCTGATTGGGGTGTGTAATTAAATAATAAAGATAAGATGTTAATTTGTTCTTTTACGATCTGTGTTTTAATTAAGATTTTAATACATTACGTAACAATTTTACTTACATCAAACGTCATAATTCGGAATTTATTGTGTTTCGTATATGTGTAAACAATTATAAAATTAGCTTCAGTGTTAACGTTGACTTGTTTTACTTCTTTTAGAGAAATACTTGCAAAAAAGTAAAATGCACCATAAAAAAGAAATAAACAGCTTAAAAGAGGCTTCGAAAAAGATATGAATCCAAGTTTTGCTACAATAGCAGCAAGGGCGATTTTTTTTTAATAAATTCTTAAATATCAACCTGATATAATTGTTTTTTAAACGTAAAAAAAAACGGTACAATGTACATCTGATGATATTGCCAATACTTTCACAATAATTGGATATTTTAGCAAACGTTACTGCATATATCTGAAAGGAGCACTTATGATTGAATTGCGTAATGATTTAGTAATACATGTAAGAACTTTTATTTAACAATCATGTTACCACACTCATAAATACAACAAAACAACCCTTTTTGACGTTGCCGTAACCATGTATCCCTAACAACGCTAACTACCGTCCCGACTCCTAGGATTATATTACACACATGTCCGCAAAATAATAAAATATTGGTAGGAAATAGTTGTTTTATTTAAAGCCCTTTTGTTAGACCAACACAAATAACTCATTGAAAATTACTAATGAGAGAAGACTAAACTGAGACTATAAGATTAAGCAGCGACTAGTTTCGAATAAACGTCTTTATTAGGCTGGGGTCTGCTCATCCTATAATAGTCAAATAAGAAGATGCAAAAGCAGATGAATAATAACTTGATTTTAAATTTAATGCCGTTTTACCCTAAACTAGTTGTTGCTTAATCTCATAGTGATAAATAAATAGAATTGGTAAGAACTTATACAAACTGCTTCAAAATGAATTACATCTCAATAGGTACTGAATAACTAGTACTTGAATATTGCAATAAGCGCTCACCTATGATAAATAATAAAATTATATTCTAATGTCATTTTGCCATTTGTCATTTTGTGAGTAGCAATAAATTTTTTCCTGACAGTTTTTAACTTAACACTACTAAATACTGTACACATTGCAGGAAAATATTTTTATTGTTGAACCATATTTCCGAAGTGCACAATTTCTTAATGGCTGATGGTAATATTCCTACGTTAAATGTAAGCGATAGCTTCCTAATAGAGTTGTGGATAATACCGCTTATCAACATCATATTCGACTAGTAGTAGGGAGTACAGGATCTGTTTCGGACTGCAGGATCTGTTTTAAAAGGCAAATGTTCTGGTAGACCCCGTGCAGTGTATGTAGTACCTACCAAAGTATCAGTTGTTCATCAGATCTTACTTAGAGATCACGCTAGTAGGATAAATTATTACAATTTCTTTTAAAAAAAAATAAATAATAATGAAATTCTTGATCTAAGCTTTTTACTGACGAAACATGGTTTCATTTAAGCGGGTTTGTAAATAAACAAAATTACAGAACATAATCTATAAATAATCCAACCAATCTCATTGAAGTTCCTTCGGGTTCTGTTAAAGTTGGAATATGGCCACACGGAAAAAAATAAGTATGTACTGCTTATCACAATTTTGCAAATAACTTTTTGTAGTTACCCTTATTACATTTATAATCTTCTTATGCACTGCTGTAACAAAAAAACTATCAAATTTGTAATGCTAATAATGCAACTACATTATAGACACAATTTTACTAAACTAAAGGCAAAGCTGCTAATAAATTACTTACAAAATGTTGTTACTCTTCCATTGACAAATTCTAAAAATTTGTCTTAAAACTTGTAATAATGACATACGCAACTATGTGGTAAATCACTACATTATCCGGGGGTAAAAAGGCTAATGACATCACATTTCTCTACCTTTCTATTGGTGCATTTTTTGTGACCAAATATTAACTACTGCATCTCCACATGCGCATTATTTATCATTTCCGTGTTTGCTGTTTGCCGTTATGGCACGTTGTTGTTTGATAGCGGAGGTAAGAAGACATTTTGCACACGTTTTGTCAAGATGAATGAGTGCGGGAAAAAAAGTTTGATGAATTGGGAATTATAAACCCTCTGTTTTTTGATGGTATGAACGTTTATATCTATTTGTTTCATCATTATTCAATTGCATGCATCTTTTACATTTAGCAGAATTAGTAAAATTAATCGGCTTGTTTGACTGAACAAGTTTCTTAGTAGTCGCTTGGTTTATGCAGTCATACTGCATACATCAGTATATATTTGTGAATCACACACCAAGGTTATTCGGCACTTAATAGTGATAATGAATTATTATTTAATAAATCATTTTAACTCACACAAATAACTAAATCCATTCAGATTCATAAGATGTGATATATGTTGTACCCCTCCATTTTTATCGAAAAAAAATATCCGCATCTTCTTTAATAGATTAACAATAGGTGACAGAATAGTTAGTGTTTGGGATTAGGGATTAGTAATGCTTGATTGATTAATTTTATTAGGAAATAATTCCTATTCTTGTCAATTCTATTTTACTTGTTACACAGGGGTTACGTTATTTTTCGCAAAAAGGCGTTTCATTTTTAGTAAATATACCGATTATAAAGTATGTAGAAATGTATGTATATTGAAATTTTGGAGAATTGAGAAGCTGTTAAATACGTATATATTTTTACAAAATCGTTAAAGTTCACATACTTCATAAGTTTTTGTAAAAATAAACATACGAAACTGTTGTATTTTTTCTTCGTGTTGAATAGTATTAGGTTATGTGTGAAGACGTGACAAAATAATAAGTTTTAAGGTTAATTTTTTATAAACCATACGTAGATTTATTTGAGTCGCGTTCATTACACATGTTTTGTATTGTATTGTATACAATTATTGTTCAGGCAGTCTTTATAAGTTTTAACTTGATACTAGTATTAATAATCCTAAAGAAAATTAACGTGCGTAATGTGCAATATTACATTAACAAAGGTTGACTGAATCCATCATTACGAAAAAATGATTACGAAGCTCATCGTTTCCCTTATTATAAGAATTTTACTTTTGAAAGGCTAATTCTATTTAAAAATATTTTTATTTGGAATTGCCTATTTCATTTCATTCATAATAATTATTGTTTTTGTGAAAATGCAATAATGTAATATAAATAAATATGAACGTTTTAAAAATGCTATAATGTAATGGCGCTGTTATATGTTTTATTTATTATGTAAGGAAAACAAATAAATTTTCAATAAATATAAATGTGCTATCAACTGTTGTTTTATTTGCTTCGATTTGGTGAATATTTTTCTTTTAATACATTCTTTATTTTGTGTAATAAGTTTAATAATAGGAAAAATGCTGATTAATATTTTTTTTTAATGTTAACTTCAACTAAATATTGCTTCAATACATGTGTATCACCATTTAAAATTTTTGAAGCTATTCTACCAGCGCGGATCTCGATGAAACCATAGCTAGTCGTAGGTAGGTATAATGTAAAATAACTCAATTTTACTTCAGTAGCACACATACTTTAATGTATATACCTATGTATATTATATATTAATCTTAATCGTGTAGATTAATTAAATATAAAACATTTTATAAAAACAAACTACTACATTTTACGTTTACGGTATTTACAAAATTATTTAAGATTCTGTTACACTTAACAATGACGTACATTACAGCATAGTATAAACGGTTACTACATTTATTGAAGCTAATAGTTACATTGCTGTAAGAAAATATAATAATGGTTGTTAAACTTTTTACTACAATACTGTAAAAGTTTGAGTTACACATATGTTTAGATAAGTGTTACAAATTGTAATATATGTTTTTACAGGATTTATCTACAAATGTTTAGAAAAATATACTACAAGTTGCAATAATCTGATATTTTATTACAAGTTGTAGTAAAATTTTATGATTTTATAGTAAAATTTGTCGCAATTTTTTTTCCGTGCAGCTGTTGGTTGTTATCTCATCGTAGAATCGTAGGACCAATTCTTTTTCACAATAACGTTAAGAGCCAACGATACCGAGAGCAGTTATTAATACCATTTTTAAATCATTATTAGAACAATACTTCTCCAATCGAGTTATAAGCAGATTTGTTTGGCCAGCGCGATCACCAGACTTTACACCGTTAGATTTTTCCATTTTCGGATTGCTAAAAACTGAAGTACATACGGCTAATAACTCAATAACTAAAATGACATGATGAATACAATTACAAATAAATGTAATGAAATAACACCAAACGTATTGCAGAATATTTTTGGACAACATGACATTTAATAGAATGGTGACTAAATATTTACTTTGGTTGTTTGATTAATATCCCATCTTCAAAGTTATCTTATAAATTAATAATCCAATTGTATTTGTTATTAATTTCACTACACATCGCTCGACGATAAATTTCGACAGTGATGACAGATGGATATCCTTTGTATATGTTATTTAATCTATACCCCCATTTCAAGAAAGCGGAATCTCATAATTTGTAGCAAAAATTCATGAACACTTAGATGTAATTCATTTTGAAACAGTAGGTATTACCAATTTTCAATTAATGCCATGCTTAATTATGGACATTCAGACAAGTACAGTCTGCGGCTATATAAATGAGAATTCCAAGGAAAGTAGGTCCGCAACCCCTTTAGCTTGTCTGTATTTAAAGTTGCCAGTGCCCTGTATACCGAGTGATACCTAATTTCATGAAATTGTTAGTAATTTATTACAGTGGTAGAAGTACATTATTGTAAAGAAATAATAAACTTATTATCAATAATAGTTAGGGTAATGTGTAATATTGTACAGGGTGTCCCACCGAACTGGGTCATTAGATTTTTTTGAACTTCTAGTAGGAATTTGATTTTGAAACTTGCAGTGTAGTCATGACCCACTGTGGTCTATTAAGGAAAATATTTTCAACTTTATAGCACTTTCGGTATACAGGGTGTGGATATCAACTTCCTTATTTTAAATGAAATGGTATAATTTTTATCGGTACAATGAATGTATCGAGTCATTTGCAATTAGTTTATATGAGAGTTCCCTATCCCTGAACTCAATCGTTTATGAGACATTTGCAATTTTGTTGATTTTTTAACATTTGCACTGCTTCAAATGAAATTAGCTGATGCGGTATCAGATTTTTAGTGGTTCTACTAATGTCGATGTAAGTACAAAGACGTAGCTGGAAAGTGTTGTGGCAATAATGACCGAATCACATACAGACTGTTCGAAAAGGCATCTCCAATGTGGATACCTTTAAACCAATAAAACTTTTTTATTTCAAGTGGAACATGGTATTTTTGCTACGGCATTGAATGTAGTGTAAAATTCTACATCGATTGACATTAGGGCTTGGTATACCTATTTTTCATAATTTTTGAGATATTAGCATGTACTGCCTAAAATATGATTAATCTCCAAGTTTCGAGCAAATAAAATATTTTTTCCTAAAAAACACTCTGTATATTATTTTTTAGAATGATGCGTTATCTTTTTTTGCATTGTTTGGTTTCCATACCTGAGATATTTATTATTGGAAGTTTTCCAATTATTAGCAAATTTTATGTAATTGTAATTATAAAATATTAATAAGCCATAATTATTATGCGACAGCAAATTACATGTGAATATTTTTACTTGCTTATTAAATGCATCGAAAACAAGTTAAATTATAAAAAAGAACTAAGAAACTATTATTCTGAAACAACATTTATATGGAACATTTTGGAAGACTCTTAATAGTTTGTTCCTGGTTTATGTTATCTGTCTGTATCGCTTAGTACCTAGTTTAATACAAAAAGCCAAGAGGCTGCATTGTTTTCGGAGACTTCATGTCCCCTGCAAGAAAAATATCCGATCTAATAAGTAAACAATATTTGCAATGTTATGGGTCTATTTAGGATATCTGATTTAATTTCTTTTTGTATTTTATTTTTTTGAGGTTTTTATTCATTCCAAGTAAGTGTAGGTATCTAATCATTGAATGTAGAATACGTCTAAAATGTTATTTGCATATGTAACTTTCAATGTCTTGCTTATTTCTTTCGATTTACAATGTTTTACTTGTTAGAAGAAATGGGTGTAGGAGTTGACAGCATTAGGACTTTCTATAAAAGATAATTACTTGTTGATTAGGCATAGTTTTTAGAAACTTTTTACAAGAAATGTCAATATTTCAAAAACTATTAAAGAATATACCAAACCTTATAATCATCGTGTAGAATTTTGCGCTGCATTGAATGCTATAGTAAAAAATACCATGTTCCATTTGAAAGAAAAAAGTTTTGTTAGCTTAAAGGCATCCACATTGGAGGCGCGTTTTCGAACACCCTATATGTAATTCAGTGATTATTACTATAACACCTTGTAGCTACGTCCTTGTATTTACATCGACTTTAGTAGAGCCACTAAATATCTGCTATCATGAAATATTTGATTTTATTTGAAAGAGTGCCAATGTAAAAAAATCCACGAAAATGAAAATATCTCAAAAACGGTCGAGCTTAAGGATAGGGAACCTTCATATAAACTAGTTGCAAATGACTCGCCAAATTCATTGGACTGATAAAAATTATACCACTCCATTTAAATAAAAAAAAGTTGATATCAACACCCTGTATACCGAAAGTGCTATAGAATTGAAAATATTTTCCTTAAACAGATCACAGTAGGCCATGACTACACTGCAAGTTTCAAAGTCAAATTTCTACTAGAAAGTTCAAAAAAATCTAATGTCCCAGTTCGGTGGGACCGCCTGTATATGTATGTATTACATGCTGTTTTCGGCTAAGTAATACAAACGCTGTTTTCATCGGTTCGTATGGCTACCTGAATATTTGGAGGTTTGTAACTTTAAACGGAGTTAAAGAAAGATGCGTAACGGAGCTTCTCGCCTAACGGGTTCTCTGGTGCATATAGGGATGTTTGTCGTAGGTGATTTTCTTATCCATGTTTATGTGTTAGAGGAATTGCTGCCATGTAATACCCTGTATTCCCTGCTTCGAGGTTTAGGGTCCATCTACACGAGCGTTAGCCAACGTTATTGCCGCGACTTCAACGCTCGTGTAAATCATTCCATTATAACGTGTACTCCACATTTCGACGAGCAAATCGCAGCGTTTCTCACGCTCGTCTAGATGAACCCTTAAGAAGCACATTCAGGAATATAACTAACAGCTTCTTGCGGGTTTCGCCGTGTGTCAAAACTTTCGCTCGACGTTTCGCTGTTCATACTGACAGCTTCTTCAGGATGCCTGAACTGAGTTCAGTTATCCTGAAGAAGCTGTCAGTATGAACAGCGAAACGTCGAGCGAAAGTTTTGACACACGGCGAAACCCGCAAGAAGCTGTTAGTTATAGTTACACCGGCCGTGAAAGCCTACGCAGTGTTATCACATTCAGGAATCTTCGCCCCGGCACTGCCCTCTATCATTCCTCCTTCGAACCTTCGTATAGCAGTTCCCAGTACTGCTGCGCTAGCGCCATCCAGGAGCGCCTAACGAAAGCACCAGTATAAAATTGGTGCTCGTTACAATATCTTATTTAAAAATCAACATGACTATCGGGTTGATCATTCAACGATAACAGGAATAGACGCCTTCTACGAACTTATAATTAATGGCTTGAATTCTAAAGAATTTCCTATTGGGATTTTGATATTGACCTAAGCCCGTGCCTTGGATTGTGTCGATCATAATATTTTATTAGCAAACTGGAGTGTTGTGGAATACATGGAGAAAATTATTCAAAAGGAAGATCTCAATTCACTAATATTAAACATAAGTTGTGCGGTAAAGTTAATTTTATAAAATCAACGAGTATATTGGTTAATCGGGGTGCTCCGCAAGGGAGTGTTTTGGAACCTGTTTTGTTTCTGATTTTTATTAATGATATAACTCACTATCTGAGAGATTTTAATTTAGTAATTATATGCTGAAGATACCAGCTCCGTCGTGTCTCATCTGGATATCAATGTAAGTGAGAATAACGCTAATTTACTATCAAAAGAAATGCACAAGTGGTTATGTATATGTATATAAATCGATTCACACGCTTTGCCTGGGGAGTATGTACTAATATTGCACATAAAAAGGATTCTTCGGATCAAAGACACATTTCTTTGTCGCTATTTAACTATTTCCTTCAGATAATACATATTTCTCTCACTAAAGTAACACTATTTTTAACTGAAAGACCTGTTTTGATTGGAAAAAAAATGGTTCTTTCAAGTAGTCGCAAAGAAACATTTCTTTGATTTAAATAATCCTTTTTCTCTATGTCCGCTACTGCGTGGCAACAAAAACCACCATCTCTTATCGTGAGGAAATGTGGAGCTCGCGCGCAAATCCCGTTAAATCCCCAAAGTCAAACTAAAGGAAAATCGCAAAAAAAACATTGCAATAAATGAAATATGATTAAACGTTTTACTGCTTTTTTCTTCGTATTTTGCTGACCGTTAAGGATTGTTTTTGACAATGTTCGTTGAATTTTTTTCTAACCCCTATCTAAAAAAAAATATTTTTTTTTGGATTTAGTGTATTTTGTTTTAAATATGGAAATAATTACATACATTTTGTATGCAAAGAAAGACTATTTCCTCAATCCTTTATTAATAAAAAATATAAGTACTGTGTATCTGTATTTTACTATAAAATACGCTTTCCGAAAAATCTTTCCACTAGATATGCAGAGCATTCCCTTTTGCCAGGCAATCGCAAGGTTCAGATGTCTCACCCTCCATATTATTGGTTGGTTGCCTAAGTAATAAATCATTGTACCAAGCCAAGTTTTCGTCATTCCTCCAATCGCTTCCAAAGTGCTTAGTTAATAGATTTCCCAAGATTTTTTCTTTTTTTCAGGTATGCCCCGTTCACGAGCAAGTACATTTTCTTTCAAGTCTGATTGCAGTATCCCTCTGGACCGTGGTTTTGTTAATGTCGTATATTTTTCCGTACTAGTTCTGAACCTAAAGTGCTGAAAACCACACATAGAAACGTTTCCAGTAGCAGCTTTTTTCAAGCTGATCACGTTCATATCCGCAATGCCAATGATCTTCTGAGTTTTTCTTCAAGACCTTTGATGTTGTAGATTTTTTTAGAAAGTCGTTTAGGCATGAAATATGCCACGGTGAACTCTCGTTTTCTAGGTTGGTTTTTGATGGAACGCGAAAGCAGTTGCAGACAAAAAATTTAATATCCTGTTGAATTTTTTTGTTCGTGGCGTTGAAGGAATTTGCATGCACAATTTCTTGCACATCTCCAAGATTTAGTTAACTTAACGGCAGAGGCAGAAGTTTGATACCTGAGGAACAACAACAACACAAACAAACCAAATTGCTAGGTTCCTTTTACAATAATAATAATTATATAACTTACCGCTTTAATTTAATCTGCTGTCGTTTGGTCTTATTTCTTTGTCTTTTTCTTGGTCCTATATTACTTGCACCCACAGTGGTATTAGCATCATCCATTTTTACAATCATTAATAATAATATTGCTAAAGTATACTACTTTAAAACTTACTATGATCACAGAACACACAACTGAAACTACGATGATGAGGTTATAATAATCAACTGATTGTGCTAACAAAATGCGGAAGGCATGCAATTTACAAAGCCGTACTCAGCGTCATCTATGTGATATCTATGTGATAAAAAGAAAAATAGGAACAATGGGGTTTTGTGCTTTGGTACCAATGTTGGATTTAGCGTGGTATGCTCCAAAGCCCTACATTTGACAGCTATTTAAAAAGGGATTTAACGCGTTTTATCCTCTAAGTAAAGTGTTATATTGTAGAGATCATTGAATAATACAGGAATCTGAAAAAAAGTGATGTCTGAAAATGGATTTAACGGGATTTGCGCGCGAGCTCCACAAATTATCTTCTATTTATTACTTCTTTATGACTTAATTATCATAACAATTCTCAAATCGCTTCTAAAGACCATTTCACGGTGCCTGACACTAAAAACCCTTTAATACGATATTATTATAATACGTTTGAAAAAAGTATTCGCAGAAATTAATCAGAAAAATCATAAAAACGACTACCTAAACACTTAAAATATCTGTTAGAAATAATGTCAATGTATACAATGTATTCTAAATTATAGGTTTACCTAATATACGTGGCAAGGTTGTATATTCATTAGATTTCTACAGGAGCCGAGACATTCCATTCATATTCGTTATTCGCAATTGGTTTTTAATATTAACGTGTGCTATACGCACAAAACCGGAATGGCAATGCCACTACTGTAGTTTTTACATTTTCATCAAACGCAAAAGAATACTAGCAGCCATGTGGAGCGCCAGTTATTACTGCGTACTTTTTGTTATAGTGCTTGTGCTACTGATACTTCCAATAATTTGCCGACTTACTTTAGGTATCTCAAAAAGTAATACTTGCCTCGTTGGTAAAACAGTTCTAATTACTGGTGGAAATTCAGGTGAGTGTAATTTTCGAAAATCGCGGGAAAGTTTCATACAGTTGTAAGTAGTATATCAATAATTTATACACCTGAATATACATATATATTTATTATTGTAATTAATCTCGCTTATGTATCATTAATTTAAAAATGCTTTTTTTCTTGCCTTATGCTTGGCATAATGAATCAGTATTTATAATAGCAATCAAAGTAAGCATTAAAGTTAAAAGGTAATTAGAATAAAATCATTTGAGTTAAAAGTGCCGTTCGTATCACTCCTCCCCACCTGCAAGGTGCTTTAACATGAATCATAAATTTTATAAGTATGGTAACTATTGCATTAAATAAAAATCGATTTATAAACTCTTTGTGTTAATTGAATTCTCAAGACGTTAAGGGGTTCGAAAGATCGATACTTAAATCATTACTTGCCTGATTAAAATTTAAAAATTGCTTATTTCCTGCCTTTCAAAAAAAAAAACCAAATTTAAGTTGGTGACCGTGGAAATGACGGTTTGATTATGAAAAATTAACTGTTGGCTACTTAAAATGACTTGCCGCCGAAACTAATGATGTAGGTAAAGGCCAGTGCAGTGTCTCCTTAAGGGGGCGATTACCTTTTACAGGTCGCTACATGTCGGTAATTATTGTACGAGAATGCCTTCTACACCAAATAAATATTAAAATTGAATTATGTTTTTGTGGTGTGATAGGTATTGATTGAGTTATTATTCTAAGTGCTTTTGTTCACCTTAGCAATGTCTGGATATTTCAGAAAAACTCACGAAAACCAAGGATTGAAAATATGCTGCTTTAGAATTATTAGAAAAATATACTGATCACATTCATAATTCGAAATTATAAAAGTAAGCGCTATTTTTCTTGAAAGGCAGTCCCGACCATTAGAATAACAATTGTGTGCTATGTATGCAATAGTTTCTATTAGAAAACTTTAGAGCTCCTGTATTAGATGTCACTATAGTTCGAGGACACAACGAGAGACTATCTCGCACAAGAAACAAATTGGAAGCTGATTAGAAGTGATGAGCTTCAAAAGCAACAGCGAATGCTGGCATTCCTACCAGAGACTACGAAGGAGGATCTGACAGTAGGTTTGAAGCGGCTCCAATGACAGAATCCGGGGCTTAGGGTCGACCGATGGGCAACCCTCGGCTCCAAGTCTTTCGAAAAGGGACTGCACGTGAGTCTTCGGATTGATAAAGATTCTGAGGAAACGAAGATTTTGCATATCAATCTTCAACACAAGAAGACAGCCACCGCGGCACTCTGCCAAAGCGTGCTGGCCAAAGACGTTGACATCCTCCTAATCCAGGAACGGTGGATTACTAAAGGTAAAGTGGGAGGATTGCAGATCAGAGAAAGGGAGCTGATAGTGGGTGCACCTAACACCAAAATCAGAACTTGCATCTGTTTCATATCTGATCTGGACGTGATGCCAATCATGGAACTGTGTGTCGGAGACATGACGGTAGCCAGACTTAAAGTGACAATAAATGGAGGGGTACTAGAGACGATTGTTGCGTCTCTGTGCTTACCCATCGACTCACCAGAAGAACTACCAGGATCTAATATGGAGACCCTAGTGCATAGTTTGGTGGAAGCACTCGAAAGAAGCCTACATCAAAAGCAAGTTGCTCTTGCAGTATTTTTAGACATCGAAGGGCGCCTTTGATAACACATCAACGCCCTCGATCAACCGATCTTTAATGGACCGGAATATTGACTACGCGACTAGCAGATGGGTTGACTGCATGCTAAGAGGCAGAATGGTCTATGCCAAGATGCTACATAAAAATATCCGCATGAGGACCACTAGAGGGTGTCCTCAAGGGGAAGTACTGTCACCACTGCTGTGGAGCTTGGTCGTGGATGACCTGGTCAGATCATTAAACGACAAAGGAATATGGACGCAGGGGTATGCTGATGACATTGTCAACGTAGCCAGAGGAAAGTTCCCGGATGTGGTGGCGGGCGTCATGCGTAATGCACTGCGAATGGTGCCTTTCACAAGGACTCTCAGTTAATCCCCAAAAAAACAAAGTTGGTTGCCTTTACCAATATGAGGAAACTCAATGACCTAGGTAGCGTTAGACTGTTTGACTAGTAGTTACAGTTAACCAAGAAAGTAAAGTATCTGGGTGTTACCCTCGATGCGAAACTGAGCTGGAAAAATCACTTAGTCAAAGCAACGACCAGGACTACGAAACTATTTTGGCGCTACAAAGGAGTTGCTGGCAAAACCTGGGGATTAAAGCCGAGGATGATCCATTAGCTGTATACTGCCGTGATAAGACCAGCGATATCATACGGGGTGGTAATCTGGTGGAGAAGAACAGAAGTGTCCTCCGCAGTGAAGCTGCTAACCGCTGTCCAGAGACAGGATTTGCTGGGAATCACTGGTGCAATTAACAGCACAGGCACCGCCTCTTTGGAGACCATTGTGGGCCTCCCCCTGCTGGAGCTTTATGTGAGAGTGGAGGCAATGAATGCGATCCTTATACTGAAAGCCAACAACCTGTGGCATCCCAACTTCAGGGTGGGAGGGCACACTTATATTATGGGCACGATGCTGGACGGGCCATTGCTGCAAATGCCCACGGACAGTATGGCACCCGAAATTATCTTCACTGAAAAGGTGAAAATCTCCATATCGATCAGAGATCAGGCACGTAGTGAAATCACTGCTAATGATAACTGGTTCACAGACGAATCCAAATCCAGCCAGGGCACAGAAGCCCGTATTTGTGGCGCCAGTCCTAATCAAAGGATATCCATAAGCCTAGGAAAACCTACAACGGTCTTCTAGGCAGAGGTATTCGCCCTTGCAGCCCGTGCAGAAATGATTGCAAAATGGGGCTAGATGAGGAGGAAAATTAATATAATGACTGACAGCCTGGCTGTCATTAAGGCGGTCCCGAACCCCGTAACTAGATCAAGACTAGTTAGAGATTGCAAACAATCCCTCAATGCACCGGCACGAAACTACACGGTGTCTCTGATTTGGGTGCCGGGACATCAGGGTATAAAGGGCAATGTAATAGCCGACGAACTAGCCAAGGAGGGCTCTAAGAGACAATTCATGGGTCCAGAGCCCGTATGTGGGTTATTAAGGATTCCGCAAGAAGGGAGATTTGGACCTGGGTAGATTAAAGAAAGTACAAAGAAATGGAGGCCGACTGAAGGTCAACTCTATACCAAAGCGTTGATAGGGGATGAGGATGTTAGTTTCTCTGATAACCTACTCAGGCGTAGTAAGAAAGAAGTTAAAACCATTACTGGGTTGGAAACTGGACACTGTCCCCTGAAAAAGCATTTATACAACACAGGCCGGGGTAAGCGAACCGTGGTGTAGACGATGCGAACTACAGGAGGAAACGAGTTTACATGTAATCTGCACATGTGAGGAACTGAAGGTATTCAGGCAGAAATATATCGGGAGAGATCTATTGTAGCCCTCGAAGGTTCTCAAGTTTCCACTGGGTAAGATACTGGGCTTTATAGAGAACATCCAAGTTGCTCGAGTGGAAACAAAAGAATTAATAGGGATGGTACAACGAGCACCTAGCTCAAGTGCCCGGACATTAAGTGCCCACCCTGACTTTAATGAATGAATGAATAAATGCAGAGTAGTCATGTCCCACTGTGATCAACTTAAGCTAAATATTTACAACTTTATAGTATTTTTGGTATGCAAGATGTTGATACCAACTTTTTGATTTTAATTCTTCCAGGTTGACTGTGTGTGTACATGATTACAAAAAAAATTGATGAATGAAAATTAGGTACAAATCTCACAAACTCTTTTTAGTAATGATTTAATACTGGCGACATATTTCAGGGGTTTCAGTAAATAAAACAGAAGGATTAAGTCAACGTATAATAAAATTGACTAAAATAATTCAATATACTATATAACAAATAAATAAACTTTATTTGTTACAATTTAGTACATTGTTTGACATCGTCTAGTTAATTTTAATTTGTTAGTGTTCTATTTATTATTATTTAACAAATTTTATCTTACTTTCATAATTTTCTCTTTTTTTTTAATCTAATCAAGATACACTTTTCTTCATTTTTGGAAATGCATGGTTTACTAGATATTAAATTTCACTTAAATTTCTTTTCAGTGCTTTAACTCTTTTATATGTAAGGATAGAAAAAAATCTTTGAATATTATTTTTAGCGAATTTAACATCAAACAAAGACATATTTTTAAATTTTTGATCTTGCTTAGCATTCTTAAGTTAAGAAGTAAGGTTTAAGTTTTCTAAATGGAAATCCTGGATGGTTATGACATATTCTAATAGTGCACTTTATCTGCTTGCAATAATATAAGGCCATAGCACTTCTTATAATACGCAGGTGAAAGTTATATGAGTAATCGTTTAAAATTTAACGTATTATTTAGACTATGCAATTATTTAATAATTTAGAATGTAAAAATACTTTCACCAAGTAGCGGTATATAGATATATTATATATCCATACACTTAAATTTTTTCATTTTTTTATTCAGTGGAGACGGATATTACAACAATCAAACGGCAAATTTTCTAAGTATGTATCCCCAAAATTTTGTAAGATAATACAATAACGTTCACCTACAAAGAAACAATCGTAGTTATCTTATGATTAAAAATTACTTACTGATATTTACCGTTTAAATTTTTTTCATAGAAATGCAGTGCCACCACACCATCATTCCTTACTGCGGAAAAAAATAATAGCAACTACAAACATACCTATGATCACTATAAAGATTTACAGTGAAGCGAAATTAAAATTTTTGAACGTAATAGGTGTGATCTTCAAATGTTAAACTCTATAAATAGAAATCGTGACATGTGGAATATTATATAAATAATAATATGGGTAAAAAACACAAACACATGCTTCCAAGTAGGCCAGATCCGGAATCCCTAGCCAACGAATTTAATAACTTGTTTGGTGTCAATAACAACTCAGCTAATGCTAATCAACAAGATATTCATATACCTCACAATCAAAATTCTTTCTGTTTTCCTCTAACATGTAAAATTGAACTTCGAGCAGTCGTAAATGGATTGGAAGGCTTTGTTTCAGCTGGCATTGATGGCATCTCTACAATTTAAAAAAAAAATTGTATATAAATTTGAGAAACCTTGAACTCATATAATAACCTCTTGATATTCGTCTATCCGCTTCCCGGATAATTTAACCTTCCGGTTGACGGGCTGTGTATGTTACTTAATTTGTCTTAATTTTATCATCTGTCGTTTGGCTGCCAGAAGGGCTTTGGGCCTGTCAGACCCGACCCGTGTATTCGTGTAAGTTTTTTTCCTACAATTTATTTTTTCGTATTTCGTAAAGGGACTAATTTTGTGTCGTTTTTAGGCATAAAACATTCTTAGGGCCTTCCCTTGGTTTCTAAGTATTCACGCAGAATCTTTTGCATACGGGTAAGTCCCTAAATTTCAATTTTTTATCGTTTCTGCGTGTTTTGCATGTTAGCAAACTTTTATCCGAGTTTAGGGGATTTACCTTTCTTACTCTAAATAGTTTATCGTTTGTAGAGGAATCCCCGTTCTTTATGAACTTGGTTCGTACTATATAAAGCAAGACAAGAGTTTTTTTGGTTTAGTCTGTATTGGTGCAATTGAAAGTTTGCCGTGTTTTCCATTTGTGACGTTTTCCACTTGTGACTTTATTACTTTTGTTTGGCGAGATGGATGATTATGAAAGGGAAATTATTAGACTACTTAGGCACTTTACGATAAAGTACCAACCTCGGACGTTTCTGAAGAATCTGAGTCAGAAGACGAAGGTGCACAAGACATAATTAGCGAACACGATACAGACACGAAGCAAGAAGAACCAGATGAAGATGAAAACCAATCAGCTGCTTCTAGTACAACTTTCAAATATCTGTATTTTTATGGAGGAGATGGAACCAAGTGGAAAAAGCATGCCCAAGGCCAACGAGTTCGAACAAGGCAGCAAAATATAGTTACCCAATTGCCTGGTGTTCGTGCAGGTGCAAGAAACGCAAACACGCCAATTCAGTGTTGGATGCTCTTTTTTGAAGAAATTTTGGACACAGTTGTCGAAAATGCCAATTTGTATATACAAAAAATAGCACCAGGATACAAGAATAAATACGACGTTGTACTTACTAATAAAGTGGAAATGAAGGCGTTTATCGGTTTGCTGTATTTGGCCGGTTCTCAACATGGGGGGCGAAAAAAAATTAAGCGAATTTTGGTCCGAGGAGAGTTTAGGGTGCCAATTATTTCCTCCTAGCTTATCTCAGCGAAGATTTATGTTTCTGATGAAGTGTATACGTTTCGACAATACCGATACAAGGGATGAGCGCAAGAAGTTGGATAAACTTGCTGCCGTTAGAGACATATTTGAAAAATTCAATGAACAGTATAACAAACATTATAGTGTGGGTAAATATGTGACTCTAGATGAAATGTTGTTAGGATTTCGTGGAAGATGTGGCATTCGTGTCTACATTCCAAATAAACCCAACAAATATGGGATCAAAGCGTTTTCTACAGTGGATGCAAAAACATTTTATACGTCGCATTTGGAGATCTATGCTGGAAGCCAACCTGGAGGTCCCTTTCAGATAGACAATTCTGTAACAGCCATCATTCTAAGAATGACGAACCACATCTCAGGAACTGGAAGGAATGTTACCTGTAAAGTCTTCATTTTTTGCATTCCATGCCAATATGACATTTATTTCATATGTCCCAAAAAAGTCAAAGAATCTATTACTTGTATCGACAATACACTACGATGACATAAATAGACGGAAATACTTGTGATAGTAAAAAAACCAGAGTTACTAACATTCTACAATTCCACAAAAAGCGGTGTCGATGTAATAGACAGGATGGTTACATCTTATAATGTAGCCCGAGACACAGGAAGATGGCCATTGGTGATTTTTTTCGGCATGCTCAACGTAGGAGCAATCAACGCATTCATAATAAATAGAACGAACAATCCAGGTGCAGAATTTTCAAAAAGCAGACGACTATTTTTGGAAAATTTGGGTAAAGATTTAGTGATAGAAAAGATGAAACTACGAGCGAATATGCCAAATCTACCACGGAATGTAAAGCTATCATCGGCTAAATTCTCAGGTGTCTCAGTCACAGAAGAGCCCCGACCGACGACTTCAACTGCTCGAAGAAGGTGCAAATTTTGCAAGGACCGAAGATCAAGATATTCGTGCAAGTTTTGTGGTTCCTGTATTTGTTTGGAACACACAATACCATGCTGCGCCGACTGTGCGGCAAAATTTGATTAACGAGATTTTCCATTCAATATTTTATGTGTCAAATTTATGTACACTCATTTTATATTTCTTTTTACACTTATTCAGGCATATACTTTACAAATAATTATATGTTTTTGTTATTGTCTTTTCCGTTTTCTCATTTTATAATTTCTTTTGAAAAGTTGCATTACATGTAACTTTTTTAATAAACGGGAACTCCCAAGTTAATGTTCTTTTCACAACAATTTTTACTCTTAGCAGTGCAAAATAGACCAGGTTAACAAATGCATACCTGAAACTGGGTATATGTTAATGTATTAGTGGAAAAAATCAAACACAGTTTGGGTCTGAGAGCACTCAGCCCGTCGAATGGTGTGATTCTGAATCCACCCGTCAACCGCAGGGTTAAAGCACGCTACTGCCCTGCTTATTCATAAAAAGAAGTGTCCTAACGACATAAACAGTTACAGACCTATTAGCTTACTAACAGCTTTCTCCAAAGCAATTGAAATAATATATTTCAAACCAAGCGAGGAATGCGCCCTATTGCAGTCACGGGTAAATATTATAAACCAAGTCGAAGGCGAGGTTTGTGATTGCCCAAGGTCTGCAACAGCACTTTCCTCATGTGGTTTGTATACGATTTTTTTTCCCAGCCAGTCCAATTTTAACTAATTAAAGTGTAAAAAAAAAAAATAAAGACATACCTGTCAGTGACATGATCGATTGTGGTAAGCTTAATTTGTCAAATATTTTTTGAAAACTGTCAAGTTGGTGTCGTTTACCAAAAAGTGTCCAATATTTTAATTGAAATTTAATACCTAATAATTTAGCAATTATCTCATAAATTGACTCAGACCAGGTCGAATGTACTAATGTCATCTATCAATAATGTCACATATAAGATGTACAGCTTCATTAGGTCAATATCACTTACTTTCCGCCCTAGGGAGGAAAAGTACAACTTTCCTCCCTTCACTTTCCCTGTTGGAAAAAAAAAATTGTTTTGATACATTATTTCCTTTTTCAAAAAATAATTTGATCAGCATTTAAAGACAAAAGTACAGAAACTGCTCTATATGACCTTGTCGGCGGTATATCGGCTGCTTTTAAAAACAAGAAGGCATGCTGTGGTATTTTATTAGATCTCAGTAACCCATTCGAAAGTATAAACCATCATACTTCTAAAAAAACTTGAATGTTACGGTATCCACGGCACAGCTTTCTCGTGGTTTACCAGCTATCTCTCAAATCGTAAACGAACTACACTCATAAAAACTGATAGCAAGACAGCTTATTCAAATGATAAGATCATTAGCAAGGCTTGCCGCAGGGTAGTATACTCGGACCTTCTTTATTAATAATATATTTTATTAACTATGGCGATGATACTACAATTTTATTAAAGGGCAGGGAGGAATTTGCGGTATAGAAAGTATTTATATCAAAAATATTGAAGAACGGCTACACGCTAACGACTTAAAAGTTAATCACCATAAAACTAGCGTTTTGATATTCTCCACTCGACAAGTTAATCCTACTTTACATAGTGTAGAGTTTAACAATTGTAACTGCCTAACAGTAACTTCTGCAAGGCTTCTCGGCATAACTATAGATAGTAATTTAAAGTGGAAAGAGCATATCAACATGCTCTGCAATATTCTGAGCAGGTTCTGTTTTGCTATGCGGTAAATCCAAGATTTGGTTAATAGATTAGTAGTCTAGTATTAAGAACGGTATTGTTGCTTGGGAAGCAGTCCAGACTCGAGTCGAGTATTTGTTTACCAAAAAAAGTTAATACGTAATATGCTTATATAAAAAATCAACCAATCCTGTAGGGGTTAATTAAAAAAATGTAATATGCTCACGGTAATTGAAATTTATATCCTAGAAATATTACTTTTCTTTTTTAAAAATAAACACATACTGCAAGATTTCATTTTAACACATAACTACGGTACTCGGCACAAGGATCGGTACTGTGTCCTAAAACATAGATTAAGGCTAAGTGAAAATGACCCTACTTACGCGACATTGAAATTTTATAATAAGTTACCAAGCCACAAAAGAAAATAAGTAAATTAAACTTGTTTACACAAGCGTGCAACCAATTGCTCATAATAGAGCCTTACTCCTTGCAGGAGTATTTTGCACACATTTAATAATGTTTATTTAATTAATTACTTAGTTTACACTTACTGTATTATATATTATTTATTTTTTTTTTGGCTTTTTAATTTTGAATTTGATTAATTAATTAATGTAACAAATTTAACGTGTGCTTTGTTTCCTTTTCTGCTTTTTTCGTGTGTAATTTTTCATTTGTAATCAACAAAGCAATAAATTATTCTATTCTATTCATTCTATTCTATTCTAATGCGCTGTTACATGAAGCTCTAACTACTAGTTCTAATCCACCGTATTATATTTGCAGGTTTAGGTTTCCAAACGGCGTTAGCATTGGCTGGTAGGGGAGCTCGCGTAATAATCGTCGACAAAGATGACGCTAATGAATCTATAAGGCGGATTACGGATATTAGTGGCAATAGAAATTTAGTTTACAAGCACGTCGATCTCACTTCCCTAACATCTGTAAGAAAACTTGCCCAAGAAATCAATCAAGAGGAAGATCGTCTAGATATTTTAATCAATAATGCCGGTGGCGTCTATTTTGGCAGTAAACCCACGGAGGATGGTTTGCAGCCGTCAATACAGGTCAATCATCTCGGACCGTTCCTATTGACGCACCTCCTGGTAGGTATGTATAAGTATATTTTTCCTGATAGAGTCCTAGCTTTAATTTTTGTGAAAAACTGCCTGTTTTTCAAACCGCATTCAGTTTAAAGCTCAAAGGCTCAAAGCTTAAAAGGAAATCAAGGGATTCTTTTAAATCGCCCGTTTGACGTAATTGATGACTTCAATGCTACTTGTGATTCAGTTAGTTTTAATGAATTCATTGTAGAACAACAATTTAACTGCGTTGCGTAATTTAAATTTGTTGTAGATTCTATTTACTTCATTCAATGGCCTTCAAATATTTTTTTTACAAATACGATTACGTTCCATATTGACGTAAATTCACTTGCACCATTGACGTTAATGCTGACATTGGAGTAGTAGACATTTCACGCAAACAAAATCGCGTCACTGTAAAACGCGTCTTTTTTTTATTTAAGGAGGTCATTACCTAATTTGTATCAAAATTCTGATATAAAGTTGCAGTGTGATCGTATGTTGATCTCAATTTTTCGTTAGTGCTCTTTCAGTGTACAGGTATCCCGCCGAAGATTGGGTCTTTGATTACAGCTCTATTTTTGATTGTAGAAAAAGTCTTTTATACAAAGTTTTTCAGAATTCAGTGAGTAAGTATCCGTTCTCCTACTTTTGGAACACTCTGTATAGTCAAAAATATGTTTAAGTTATGCAGCACTGAATTCTGTAAAACTTTTGTATAAGAGATTTTTTCCTGTCAATGAAAAATAGAGCTGTATAGCCTCTATATGTTTTTCCCCATAGAAATAAATTCCTAGAACAGGTTCTGAGCCTACATATGAAAGCAATGATTTCTCCCTTGCTAGCTTATAGGCTTACTCGTTTCATTGGACCAACTATCCAGACACTCATACTAAAGTGATTTCATTGCAGTATATTATAGATAGCCTAATATATTATGGATAGCCTAATATACCACAATGAAATCACTTTAGTATGGGTGTCTGGATAGTTGGTCCAATGAAACGAGTAAGCCTATAAGCTAGCAAGGGAGAAATCATTGCTTTCATATGTAGGCTCATTCTTGAATACATTTCCAAATCAGTCTTGATTTTATCTTAGATTTCAATAACGCTCTTAGTATCGCCTGACTATCTGTTGCAATATAGATTCGCTTATTTTATAAGCTCTATAACTGATTTCTCTTTATTACGTGTATCTTAAATTTAGTCTAATAATGTTTTAATATGCATTGGCATTCCAATTGCATTGAAATCTCAACAGAAAGACATGGGAAATTGCTGGAAATTGGGTTCTGTCACAATTCTATGTGTATAAATAGTTGTCTACTTTTTGTGTACAGTAATGAATTTTAAGATTGTTAATTTTACATAGTAATAAGTGTTTAAAAACTTTAAATGTATTTTTCTCGGGATCTAGAGAGAACTACCTTTATTATATTTTAATTGTAAGGTGATTTCAGAATTTTGCAATAATTATTTGTTTTCATTTCGTTTAAACTTTCGACAGTTCATTCGATCACATAGGCATTCTCATGTATTAAACAAAGTATATTTCCCTCATTTCGGTTAAATTAACGGAAATTCTACGACTGTTGGACTCCTTGTCGAAGACAATCGCTTTCAAGTCGGTTAAAAGTTTTCAATTCTAAACCATTGTTTCGCAAAATTTAACGGCTATTTTGATAAAATCCAATTTTATCCTAAATTACAACCTAAAAATAATTGTTAATTGTTAAACAAAGTTTATCACTTAAATATTATCCAAAGTACCTACAACCTTTTGGGTAATTTTTCTCCAACGACGATTTTCCCGAGTCAAGTTCCTGTCCTGATCGAGCCATCCTCCGTGATCTGAAGTACTTACGATGTACCAGGGCCCCTAGCAGATACCGTAAAGTGGGGCAATTCCGATCAGTTTTATGTACTATTTCTGAGCAGCAATTATTATTATTGATCGAAAAAAATTTTTAAAAATTATATATAATCATACATCTTTTAGCTACACATACCATCATGTATATTAACCGAATGTATTAAAACGCTATTTTTTTTAATACATCAAGCGTGATCGGTTTTTGCCTCTAATAGGGGGGCAATTCCAATCACACCATTTATTTTCTTATAAAAACCGATTTGAAAGCTACACGAGGTAAATCCAATAACAAAAACTTGAATTTAAAAGAAGGAAACTTGCGGAAATAACAGAAAATATGTATTATAGAAATGGCAAATAGATAAATAATGACATAAACTATAATAATTCAATAAACTAAAACTAAAACAAAATTTCATTCAACCGCTTCCCACTCGGTTCAAAATAGGAGCTTCTTGAAGAAATACAAAAGTCATCTTTTCTCTTCCTTAGAAACTACCGGCTCTTTAAAGTATTCTGAAGTAATAATAATAATAATAATAATAATAATAATAATAATAATTCATGCCTTCGCATCCCCCAACAGGGGCCATCTAGTTATTATTTTTCTTTTCAAAAATAATTTGCGTTACCTTTTTCAAATCATCTAAGTTGCTTCAGCACAAACGTTTATATGGAGCTCCAATCCGGAATCGGGCGATTCAACCGCTGAAAGGAATCTCTTGTTATTATATTAAGATACTATTTTCGGTGTCTGTAGTTTCACCGAAATTTGAATTTGTACTCTGCCGGCGTTTCATTATTAATTAAGTGTTGGTACAAAATTTAATCTTCATTTCTAAATTCTCAGATTTATTGAAAAAATCTGCTCCCAGCAGAATAATATTTGTAAGTTCCGCCTTAGCATTCCTAAATGCTCTCACGGTGGAAAATATAAATGACCACCTCAGAAAATCTCCCGATACTTTTCGGAATTATACGTGTACGGAAATTCCAAGCTAATGAACATAATAACTGCAAAGATCTTTAGCCAAAAATTACGCTCAAACGGTGTCACAACGTATGCGGTTCATCCTGGTATTGTAAACACACCGATATTTACATCGTATAATCTGAAACGTAGTCCGTCTCTAGTGAAATTTTTTATTCACAAAATCCTTCTTCCACTTTATGGTAAGGTAGGTTTCAAATTCATGATTGGGAGAACTGTTCTAACCATGCACTTACTTTACAGTCAGCCTGGGAAGGTGCACAAACACAAATAGAATGTGCCATTTCTAAGGAACTGAGGACTGTGACTGGAAAATTTTTCGCCGATTGCCGGATACACTTCCAACCTTGGAAAGCATACAATAAGGAATATTGCGAGAAGATGTGGAGGAAGAGTGAAGAACTGGTTAAACTTACAGAATCAGAGAAACTGGCGTAGAGCTTTAAGTTATTGTTAGCTAGTGACTGTAAAATATAAAATATTTAGGTTGTTAAAAATTTTTGAGTGGGTACAATAAATGCTGATTATCTCAAGAAAGGATCACTTTTGAAATTGTTAAACCTAAGCTTCACACTGTTTTAGAGATATAGCTTAATTTTAAAGCTATTAAGAGAAATCATTTCAAAGTTTTCTGAATTTCGTTAGATATATTAGCGGCAAATAGGTTCTTTGAGTTACCTTAATTCTACATAATTTTTTCCTGAAATTCTTTGACATTCTCCGTGAATATAAAATAAATTTAAAGTATTCAAACGATAACGACAACAACATAACAAGAACTGTTTCACCAGGACGTAGTATAACTTTCTGTGCTTATTAGGCAAGTGTTATAAAGTTTGTGATATATTAATTTTTGAAATTATATAAGTAAGTTTTAATATACAGGCTGTCCTACCGAACTGGAACATTAGATATTTTTGAACTTCTAGTAGAATTTGATTTTGAAACTTGCAGTGTAATCATGGCCTACTATGATTTATTTAAGAAAAATATTTTCAACTTTATAGCGCTTTCGGTATACAGGGTGTTGATATCAACTTTCTTATTTTAAATGGAAAGGTATAAGTTTTATCGATCTAATGAATTTGTCGAGTCATTTGCAACTAGTTTATATGAAGGTTCCTTATCCCTAAACTCGACCGTTTTTGAGATATTTTCATTTTCGTTGAATTTTTGGCATTTGCACTCCTTTGAATAAAATCAAATATTCATGAGATAGCAGATATTTGGTGGTTTTATTAAAGTCGATGTAAATACAAGGTGGTAGCTATAAGGCGTAGCAATAATCACTGAATCACATATGTTCAAAAACGCGTTTACAATGCGGATATCTTTAAGCTAATAAAACTTTTTTCTTTCAAATGGAACATGGTATTTTTTACTACAGCATTGAATGCTTACGCTGCATCGATTGATGTTGGCGTTTGGTATACCTATTCTTATTTCTAGACGCACATTTAAATATAACTGCTTAAAAATGAAAATTTAAAAGAAAAGAAAAAGAAACAATATTTAAAAATAAAAATTTTAATTGCATGAGTGTTTTAAATCAATTACGTTAATCCATAAGAATAAAATATTATATTGGGGATAAAATAGTTATATAAAATTCGAGTTGATTACAAATATGGATATATTTCATTTTCTTTTTTACAAATTTAATTAATTAAGGTAGGATTACAAACATATAATGCCATCCTCAATTTCTCTTGTTTTCATGTTCAAATTTAACCCTTTTAAAGTTAAAAATACTAAAATAATCATGGTTTACAGATTTATTTATAATTGTTGCACAATTTTGAAGAAGCCAATGTTAACATTGGCCAAACGTCAATAAAGGTTTAATATTCTACATTCAGAATTTTATTATTACAATTTCCGCAAAACCAAGATACATTATTAAAGAAAACTTGGGATATACTTAATAAAAATCAGAGCATTGTTAATGGATACTTCAATAATGGAAACATATACATGGTATTCTATTAATAAAAAATGAGATATCTTCAGCAGAAGTCCGAGTTTTCACTTTTAGGACAAACACTCAGAATATTAAAGTTGAAGTATAAACATATTCAAAAGTATAAGTAGACCTGTGTTAAGATATTTCAAAATTTAGTCAAAAAATATGCATCTTTATCAAACAGTGTAAATGGCGTGATTTTTAGAAAATCAAAGATACTCGAAAATTAACGAATATAGGCCTAAGGTATATTATTATCTTATTTGTCCAACATTTACTGACAGTTTCAAAAATGCAATAATAATAGGGCTGTTGTACTTAAGAAAACAAAATTGAAGGCTGCGCTGAGGTTACGAAACATCCTATATAAATACCGATAATTGGCGTTTCAAAAAAAACATCAACAATCTTACAATTTATTAAAAACAAAACTTTGTTACTATATCTGTTATTCTACAATGTATAAACACCCTGTATTTGGTGTTAGCAATTTAGGTAGGTATTTCTCAGTGTGTATCGCCAGTATTAATAAAATATTTCAAGTCCTAATCTTTAATTTGTAAAAAACTATACAAATATAATACGTAAAAGTAGCAGCTGTTCCCAAACTGTTAACCAAAAGTAACACTGGCAAATTGTAGCAAATTAAACGAGCAATTTTACACATCAGTAATGTCAAGTACAATATATTTGAAACACGCTCTATGGTTTCCTTACATGACGTAAAAACACCCACACAAAGTAAACAAAATTAATGCGTTCTACCTGACAGAATCGATAACGATTGGACTTTTATCTAATCGAAGACAGATGGCGCCACCTTGACAATACGGTTAAGATAAGCAACTGGATTTATTTTATTTTTTTATTATTTATTTTTATTTACTTCATTCTAAATGCTTATAATAGAGTATAAAAACTTTTAACGTTCCATCAACCATGCATAAAAAAAAACAGAATGTTGATTGAAAGAACATATCTCTGATGCAATCGTCACAATCTAAGAATTCCCAGCTAAATATGAAACAGAAACTGCACATTATTTAAAAATATCTATTTTTACTATAGAGAAAGAAAGACGTACTCTAAAAATACTACAAAATCATAAATAGGATTAATTTCTAAGATAAAATCAGACAAAAACTAGATATTGAAATAAACAAGCTAAAGAAATAAAACAATCCCAATTACTTTCATAAATGTATATTTAACTTACATGGCAGTGTTATATAAAACGTGATTTCTAAAATTAGGTAAAAATAAACGGTCAGTACCGGCACAATACAAACATATCCTGACAGCACGCTTTCTCTTGATAACCGATAGATGGCCGACGGTGTAACGCTATTTATTGATAAAGAATAAAAAATCTAAATTATTGCAATCATTTATGTCGACAAAAAAGAGCTTTCATTTACCATTGTTGCGATATATGACATTTATTTACACAGTTTTATATATTGATCAGTTTGTAATATTTGGTTATTAGCTACAGTTCTTAGATGGCGCTACGGATGCTAGAACCAATTTGCAGAATATACTGTGACGTTGAACACCTAAATTATAGAGAGAGTGTGTATTTCTATTTTAAATACTTAACAGATTGTAGAATGATTTTTTGTTGGATAGATATTATTTTGACCAAATAGTTTTTCAAAGCTACACTGAGAGAGCTTTTCTACAGAAGAGGAAGTAAATGACGTGATACTATGTTTTGTTGTTTGATTTCAACAAATCCATGAAGGTACACCAGCGACACTTTCTAATTGTACGACCTACAGACCTAAAATAGAGCCTACATGTTTAGCGTGGATAGTAGACAGATCTATGCATTAACTGGCCGCTTCGAAATGTGTAAACACAGATGTGCTGTCTGTTATTTTAAAAAAGCTTAGGCTGGATTTATTAATGTGGGAAGTTGAATGCATCTATTATGTATTTGTTATCTTTGCGTAGGAATAAATTTATTTGATGTTTGTAGTATTTCGAATAATTGTAGTCTTATTAAATGGTTTTAAAAGGTATTTTCATTTTACAGTTGAACTACGACTAGGAACTAAACCAAAGGCATGTTAATTATACAATAAATAGCAATATTTATATTTGGGTTTACTACTTTTATTCATTTTACACGTTTGCAAATAATAATGAACGTATCAAAATGGATCGCATGAAAATATTTAAGGTATCCAGTTATACTGAAATCAATAAAGCATATCTCCGTTATGCTTATATTTTTTAATCTAATTGATGTCTGACGATTTCATTTCAATTTCTTAATTCGCTCCGGCTTCCTCCTTTGACATTAAATAATGAAAGAGATATAGCGAGGATGCATTCAAAACCACGATTTTTATATCAGATATTAGAACGAAGTTCTACGCTCGTCAGAAATATTTTTATTGGTTATAGTAATAGTGTGTTTTTATTAATATTATAATAACAAGATAAAATAATATTTCGATTATAAATTTCCTAGTTCCAAAGATTTTACCTCAAAAGTCTCACAATATTTATTCAAAAGAAATACAGAATTATTGAATTAGTCGTAAATCGAACAGCAGTGATAGGTATAAATATAAAATGCAGGTTTAAATTAATAATTAACGATTACTTTATATACATTGACCTGCATAAATATTGCAACATATAGGATTTCTTTTATCATTAAAATATACTAAAACGTTTTTTGGGAGATAGGTGGTGCATGTCTAGAGACCCCAAAATCTATTTTGACACACGTCACGTGACCACTAGTATGACGGTAAATATGAAAAATATGCGGTGAATCTCCAAAAAGTGAGGTTAGATGACATGATATCGAAAAAACTTATTTGAAAAAGTTGTTTAGAATTCAATTCTGAGGCGGTATGCAAATTTTTGTAAAGATAACTAAACGTCACTAAACGACGAGCCATCACGAAGGAAACTTCGACCTCGCCGCTAAAGATGTTCACTGCAAATGTGAACGAAACGTACGAAAGTAATTTCACAAGACCACGGCTCAACAGCCCGGAAAAGCTTTCTACAGTTTTGTAAAGATACTTAAAAAAATCTTGATTAATTGAATTACATATTTCATTTTTTTTTGTTTTTAGCAGCTCAACTACAATAATATTTCTAAATCTGGTTAATAATCAAATAATTTTGTCAATTTTTGCATAATTAACACAGTTAAAACTGAAAAGTACGTTTTCGTATGACAGTTGTTGCAAGGGACTGTATCTAGAAGTAATAAATAAAATTTTACAAACATTTTTATTTTTAACCACTTAATCAACATTGCTTTTATTGAAAATTATAACAGCTTTTTGTTTTCGGCATTAAAGTGGAAACCGTTAGTCTAAAACTAGTAGGTTTTGAAATTAGAGAACAAGGAATAATAAATAGTACGTAAAATAAAAATAGTTTAATGTCTATGAAACTCAATAAAAGTAAATGATTAATAATAAGATACTTTTAGCTAATGATATGAATGCTTATTAAGCAAAAACATTTAAACAATAACTAATAGTAATGAACAGCTTGTCAGGCATATATATCGTTCTGTTTCCTATAAGTAAGTTTTGAAATTAAAACCGACAAAATAATGTGGTAAACTATTTTAATTTTCTAGTAAATGAGTAATTACTACTATTTTTATTTTACCTACTGTTTATTATTCCTTGTTCTCTAATTTTAAAATTTACGTTAATACCTTCGGTGGGAGCTTGTAGTGTTACAAAACAAAAAAAAAGTATTATAATTTTCAATAAAGATCATGTTTGCTAAGTAGTTTAGAATGCAAATGTTTGTGAACTTTCATTTATTAGTACTATATACAGTCCCTTGCAACAACAATTGTCGTACGGAAAACGTACTTTTCAGTTTTCGCTCTGTTAATTATGCAAAAATTGATAAAATTGTTTGAGTATCAACCAGATTTAGAAATATTACTGCTGTTGAGCTGCTAAAAACGAGAAAAATGGAAATATGTAATTCAATTAAACAATATTTGGAAAAATTATGATTTTCATTTTCTTTTTCAAATATCTTCATAGAAATTTGCACACAGCCTTAGAATTGAATTCCAAGCAACTTCCTCAGTATTGAATTCCGAGCAACTTTTTCAAATAACTTTTTTGGATATCATGTCATTTAATCTCACTCTTTGGAAATTCATAACCTATTTTTTAAATTTACCGCCATACTAGTGGTCATCTGACGTATGTCAAAATAAATTTTGGAGTTCCCAAACATGCATAACCTATCCCCAATAAAAATTATTAATATATAATAATAATAAAAAATCCTATATGTTGCAATATTTATTCCGGTTACCGTATATATATATATTAATTTGCATTATGTTAATATCGAAAAACGAAGCCGCGGCGTTTTAAAAATAGATATGAAAACAGTCATTATGAATCAATTAGATTAAAAAACACAAACATACAGTGAAAATCACTTATAACGACGCCGAAGGGACCACAGAAAGGCAGTCGTTATAAACGGTAGTCGTTGTAAGCAATTGACTTTTAATTTTATTTTATTCCGTTTCATGGTACATGTTTATGTATAAGGGAACGTAAATTATAAACATACTGTACCGAAAAGCATTTATTGAAAACGAAACAAACCTTACTTAAGTACATACATACATAGGCAAAAAATGTTTAGAATAGGCTATTCTAACTTTTAATTTAATTTTCTTCCTTGTGACTCTGTTTAATTCAAATTCGTTTTTTATTTTTTCCCTCGATTTCCAAATGGTAGAATGTGACATTCCAAATTCTTACAGAGAGATGCATTCGCTTCACCACTTTCAAGTCTGCATATAATACTGATTTTTTGTTCTACACTTAAAACTGTACGCTTTTTATGCGACTGCATGATGACGCGTCAGTGAGGGCCCACCTACACGTTTAGCAGCTAAACGACATCTGAATTGCGCCATGTCCGTTAGTAACAAGTTTCAGAAATCGGTAATTCCCCGGAATAAATATACACACATCAAAATTTCTCCTCGCACGTCGTTATAAACGGTAAGTAAATGAAAATACTACGAAGAAATCCGTCTTTATAACCGATATGTCGTTATATCTGAAGTCGCTATAACCAATATTTTATACTAGGTTGTATATGTAAATCCAACCAAAATTCGAAAATTAGGTCGTAAAAAGCGGTTGGTTGTTACAAGCGGAGTCGTTATAAGTGATTTTCACTGTATTTAGTAAAGCTGTAGGGATGTGTAAAGAAAACAACATCTGTTCGTATACAATATTATATTTAAGGTAAGCAACTGAAAAACTTCGAATTGTGGTAAACGATGTAAGTCGGCAAGCATAAGTATGCGCCTTTGATGTATTTATTTGCCTCTATTTTATAATTTCGATGTTTTTCTATGTTTACGTACTGCTTTCTTCTTTACATTTAAAACACAGAGACTGCGCATCTGTGCATAGAAAGGCATAAAATAGAATGGTCTCTCTTTGTATAAAAATTGGTTATTTTTTTAAGGACGCCATCTTACCTATGGGTTCACAACTATTGGAGATATTATTGAAACCTACACCACAATGGTTCGTAACTAAAAAGGCGGTATTTTTTGAAAAATATACCCCTGATATTTTGATGTAGCTATTACATTTGTACCTCTGAACTAAACAGTATTAAGCCTAATTGTTTTGCATTCGACTTAATACTGCTTAGTTCTGAAGTACAAACTTAGTTCAAATGAAAATTGATATTTTACCAGAAAAATTAAATATTCAATTATTGTTTTCTTTTTAAATGAACAAAATACAGTTTTTTGGTAAAGTATCATTTTTTTATAATAGAAATGTCTGTTACAATTAAAACACATAATGTAAGTAAATATTTTATTATACACTTCACGATACTAAGCTGTGATTTCAGATCTTAACACGAAAAAAAGGAAAAAAATAGGATTGTAAATGTCTTGAAATTAGTCAAAATGCACTAATTAAAAATTGATTTAAAATTACTATGTTGCACATTATTTCTGTTTCTTTTGCTGTTTATGGGAAGCTACGTTTTTAACAGGGTCATTAATAGTTAAAGGTTTAAAACGACTGTCTTCTTATTAGAATCTTATTTATAGATTTTTGTCCACCCGAAAATCATAAGGTTGACTAAATTATTTAGAAAAATATCTACTAAATTAGGATGACGTTCACATATAATATTGCTAAAATCCATCCTACTTTTAACACATTCTACGATTGTGCGACGAATATTATTGTTTAAACAATTTCTGACAATTTCTTGGGACACTACAATTGCACATTCATGAAAAATACTCATGAACAATGTTGATGGCAACATTAATGATTTAAGATCATATTGCTTTGCCATTATTAATTTATGTTGTTCTCCATCAGATGTTACAAGTAAATTTTTCATGCAGGTATCGCATTTGTCCGCTTGTTTATATATTTTTCTGGAAATGTAACCGCAGACGTAATTTTCTATATAAACATGTACCGGCTTATGTGTTACATCTACCATTAAATTAATACTGGTAATGGATGGTTTACTGACTGGCTTCTGATTTAAAAACTCCCGAAAATTGTCTAAGAGTTTTTCGGAGATGTCATTTTCACAATTTGATATCACTGACTTTGAAGAAAATAAATTATTAATTGTCAATGTTTTAAATGAATTTATGAAGCTCTCGCAAGTGGGGTTGATGTTCCTCACACCATGACTTCTGATGCAGCAGAAGAAATTCTCGATGGCATCTTGATTAAATCGCCTTAGCATGATGTATGTAAAGCCAAGTGAAGAAAATTTTCTCCATAAACCCATCAATCATACGTATCAAATTTTCGATAGATGGTGGTTTACTTTTTTTTGATATCGTTATTTTGCATATATCATAACAAATTATCCGTAAGTCACTCTAACAAAAAATATAATTCACTTTAATCTTAAACAACACAAAACCATAAACGCAAAAAACAAAGAATAAATGTCACTCGGTTGTTAAACAGAAAATGGCTGCTGGAAATAGTAAACAAGAACGTCATTAGCTAATAGGGCGACCCTTGCGGACTTTTCTTGGTACTATCTTCTGAATAGTTATGAATCCATTGGT